>PDIM01010382.1:19456-30724 GCA_002811675.1 Ichthyosporea sp. XGB-2017a
TTTGTTCCCGCAATTCTGTAAATAAAAACGCTACGCTGCGCTTCGCTCAATAACTTATTTTTATTTAAATCTATTGAATCAAAAGAAAACAAAAGGGACATTGGTCTTAGCTAATCAAGTCAAAGGCCCCACACCCCACACCCCACCTACTCCTGAGAAAGAAGGAAAAGGCTCCAAGCAAAGAAAATAAGGATGGAAGAAGGTCCTCGCCAGCCGCAGGACAAGCAGCCAGTGGCGAGGACTAGAAGCAATAGCCAGGTGGTGGACGAGTTGTGCAGGCGCTTCAGTGGCCACTCTCTCTTCCAGATAGGGGACAAGAGACTAATTGAAACATTAGTGAACACTCTGCAGCCCCGGGTGTATAATCCCGGAGACTTGATTATCCGCTTTGGGGATGTGGGCAGGGCATTGTTTGTGGTGTACAAAGGGCTGGTGGAGGTCCTGTCCCATGACGGTGAGACAGTGATTGGGACATTGGGGGAAGGAAAATTCTTTGGTGAGGTGGGGCTGTTGTTTCAGGTGCCTCGTATCGCAACCGTGCGGGCCAGTACGCGATCGCATCTGTTTGCATTGACAAGGGATAAGCTTGAAATGTTGGTAGAACAATTCCCTGAATTGAAAGAGTTAATTATATTGGAGGCAGAGGAGCGTTTTGCCATTTATCGAAAAACCAAAGGTGGAATGAATGGTAATGAGGGGTACTCGCAGTCTCCGCAGTCGCTTGTAAAACCTTTTGCAGCTGGACAGCTACGCACCAATTTAAAAAAGGTGGAAATGTTTCGCGAATGTGAAGTTGGTTTTTTGCACATGCTGGCCATGACGCTGACACCTAAATCTTATCGTGAGGGCCAGTACATTGCAAAGAGTGGAGAAATTGGATCAAGTATGTACTTTATATCGACTGGCTGCGTAGAGGTACTTGAAGGGGACCAAGATAAGCCCGTTCTCATGTCCAACGAGAGTGCACCGAATCTTAAACCAACTAGTGCAGCATCTAGTTTAAATACTACTAGTGGTGACGTAAAGAATAAGAGGCCTTCATTAAAGCATATGGGGAAGTCTGACGTTTCGGCAAAGCCATCGAGGCGTGTATATGCAACATTGTATCCTGGGGACTTTTTTGGTGAAATTTCCATTCTATTCCGATTATCGAGGATTGCATCCGTAATGGCAAAAACTAATTGTGAGCTGTTTGAACTGAGCAAAGATAGTCTGGATGAGATTTTGGAGAGCTACCCTGAAATGAAGAAAAAAGTGGAAGAAACGGGCAAACAAAGGATAAGCAAATACAAAAGTAATCTGAAAAGGGGGAAAAAAACAGCAGAGGGTAAAGAAGAAGCTGTCGTTGATCATTTTGATATCAAACGCAGTGAACGCGGTGTTATGGATACTGCAGATTCAGGTGCGTCAGTTGCGAATGAAGGGTTGGCGCAGCAAAACGGGTCACCAATTAGTTCGGAACCTAACGCATCCAAAATGGTTTTACGTAATCCTAAAGTTACAGAATTGATTACCAAAAGCACCCGAAAACGAAGAGGGAGTGTTGCTGTGTGGTCTAATTTAGACGAACTACTTGATGGTGTGTCATCCGTGTTGTCTGAAGATGGGGGGAATAATGTAGACAACAGTGGTGAAAGCGTAATGGATGCACTGGACAATCAAATTGTCGAAATTGAAGGAATATCTTACAGTAGTGATGATTTTGCGGACATGTGTGCGTATCGAACTGGCCAGAAACTACCGAAGCATATGGTCTTGTCAAATTCGGATTTGATGCATTCCATATTTTCGTGGCTTGACATGGCTGACCGATGTGTGATGGGGTTGGTATGTAGGAAGTGGAGGTTTTGCATTTTGAAGTACTATCTTAAGCGGGGCCTTTCTTTGTCGGGGCCACGTGTACACAAGTTAGTTACCGATGATGCTGTAGTACATCTGATAAGCTGCATTATCAACAATCTATCTAATCCGAATGCATACAAAATGATTAGTCCCTTGCAAAGTCCCCGTTCCCCTCGTCACAATAGTGCTGGTTCAGTGGACGGTAGCGTCAGTCCCATTACAGTGAACAACGTCAATAGTGTTAACAATGTTGATAATGATATTGGCATAGTGAGTAGTGTGAACAAAAGCCAAAGTGGCCGAAAAAGTCCTCTTCACATTCAAATCCCTCAAGAACCACAATTTCAACCCAAACCAAAGTCTCCCACCGCCTTAGTGGCAAATAACAGCAGCACCCGTCTGATCCCAAAATCTCCTCGATTGAAGCCAGCTTTTACACCAATTCTAACAGAAATTGACTTGAAAAACTGCTGGCGTATCACTGATCGTGGAGTAGCTGGTATTGCGGAAACGTGCCCGTCGCTTCATAAACTCTCTCTTTTTAGTTGTTGGGAAGTGACAAGCCATGGCGTCATTGCTGTGGCTGATGCGTGCCGTTATCTGAGAGAGGTGAATTTGTCCAATTGTCGCAAAGTAACTGACCATGCCATCGTGGCGCTGACTACTTCTTACATTGCTTTGAATATGGAATATTCATTTATTCGCATTTTGGAGCTATCTTATTGTAAAAATTTAACAGAATTGTCTATTGAGCATATTTCTAAACACTGCTCGAAGCTGACCCATTTGAATCTGCAACGTTGCACTGGTATTTCAAATGCGGGCTTTTTGAGCTTTACAAAATCTCCCCCTCTGCTCTTCCTGAAACACCTCAATTTGAGTGACTGCATGATTCTAAATGATGCTGGACTGGAATCAGTTCTTAAAAGTATTCCAAATGTGGAGCACCTTGACCTGTCGTTCTGCTCGAGTCTCACGGATAACTGTTTTTCGTCATTTTCGGAACTAAAGAAACTGAAGCATCTGTCATTAGGCGGGTGCGGAAATGCTTCTACGGATGCTGGCATGGCCCTGCTTTTCAAAGATGATATGCCGCACTTAAAAAGTCTGAATTTGAGAAATGCATCCCAGCTGACAGATAAAGGGCTAGAAACTATTTTGGAACACTCCTCACTGTCCGTTCTGGACCTGCGTTACTGTAAAAAGATAAGTCTTCAGAGCCTTGTAGAATGCCAGAAACGTGTAGCGAAAGTTTATTTGGATGCGCCCACTACGCCACAGTCGAGACGAACTATTATCGGATCCCCAAACATAATTTCACCCAAACTCGTGTCTGCAGAGCGGAACAAGTCTCTTTGAAAAAAGGAAGAAAGGCCTCGGACAGCGCCGAACTTGCTCTAAAAAAAATGAATGAATAAAAAATGAATAAGAGGTTTCAAATCATGCTCTCAAGTTTATTTTAGATAAAATGGGCAAGACGTAGACTGCTATCCCTACTTCCAGTCACAATGCACATTGGATCCACATATAAGGCAGTGACATCGGAGTCGTGACCTTGAATGACAGCAGAAGTTTGCATAGTCGACAGATTTAGAATTTTGCATTTGTGATCTCGGGAGCCAGAGAGAAGAAAGTTTTTAAACACTTTAACGCACCATACCCCACCACCATGTTTCACTTCAATGGGGTCACTAAGTGGAGATCCACTTCTATAGCTGTTCCACAGACGGTCCAAATCCCAAACCTTGATGGCATTATCAAAACTTCCCGTTGCCAGCCTGCGGCTCTCCAAGCACAAAGAGACACACTTGATAACATCCCGATGTACACGTTCAATTTTCAACAGTTTTTTTCCACTTTTCCAGTCCCAGAAAACCAAGGAGGCCTCATCACTCCCACATATGATGATTTCGTGCACTGGATCATACTCCACGCACGTCACAGTATCATCCTCGCCCCCTCGCATTTCCTTTACTAATTGCTCCTTGTCCCCACTAAAATCCTTCCATACTTTCACTGACCCGTCCCATGAACCTGTCACGCACAAATCTTCCACCATACACACACATGTCACCCAGGAGGAATGTGCCCGCCACATTCGCACCATATCAAACCTTTCATTCCCCTCTTTCATTTCCCACACAGACACTTGCCCGTCACAACAGCCTCCTACAATCACATTTCCTAGCATAGCTACACTCATTACCCCATCATTCTGTCCCCGCAACACTTGCCCAAGTTCCAGTTCCCAATAACCACTCCTTTCCTCCCCCTTCCCCAACGGCCCCAACCTCCTCTTCTTTCTGTACACCCGCATTGTTTTGTCGATCGAACCCCCAACTACATAATCCCCACTCCCACATAAACTCAGCACAGTCCCGCCAAATTCATCAACGCCCCCTTCCCTCAGCCCACCCCCAAGCAGCCATTTTCTCTCTGTCTCCACGCGGAGCTTTAATTCCTCCCGCCATTCAATTGGCAGCCCTGATCCTTTCCTCTCCTTTATCTCTCTCCTTCCGTGCACGGGTCCTCGTTTGTCCCAAAGGCACTTCCATCGTTTTGCATCCACGCACCGCTCCTTCCACACCACACTGCTAAGTATAAAGTTGCGCCAGGATCGATTCACCACACTAGCACGTCCTAGAGACTGCAAATCAAACCATCTTAGAATCTCCGTTCCAAGTTCCTCAGGTAAAACACAAAGGAAATCCATCCTTCATTACATATTTTCTTAATAGAAAAAAAAACACAAAAAAAAGAAAAAAAAAAAAAAAAAAAAAAAAAAAAAAAAAAAAAAAACCCACACCGGCTGGCTAAAAAAAAAAAAATTGTATTATTTATTACAAACACATATAAAACCAACGTAACATCAAATTTTTCAAAAAATGTGAAATAACCAAAACAACAAAAGTCAAAACCGCCAAATTATTTGATCCTACAAGTCGCAGTACTGTAAATGACGAGGAGGAGGAGGAGGTATAATGATAGGTGTGTCTAGCTAGCATCTTGTGGCATTGCTCCATCCACTCGTTTGTTCGACCATATTGGCTTGTGGGCGAAGAAAGAATCCAACAATGTGAATAATAATAATGAATAATCTGTTGGGTCAACTCTGTCATGTTGTGTATATTGCGAAAACTGAATTGTTGAACAGATTTGATCATGATTGCATAGGCTAGAGTAATGATTTCGATGGCGTTTCGAGAGAGCTTAGCAGTATTCTATACAAAACCTTCAACATTCCAAAATTAATCTACACTAGATATTCAAGGAGCGGTAGCAAGCTCAAGATACCCCATATTCCAGTCTATTTCCTTCATTCCATAGCTGATTTTCCCTCAGAGTACACACTTACACTGCTTGCTCAGCCCTGACTCACTCTCACTCGTCCCCCCCTCAGACGTTGCTCTGCTTCACCACCATGACAACACACCAGTTCAGAGTTGCTTGCTGCTACTTCCACCAGAGACTCCTGGAAGGGTGCAGCACCTTGTTTCAAATTTCTGTATAAAATATGCGCCTTTTTTGCATTGGGTCCTTTTTGGTACAGTGATGCTATTTTAACTATGAAAATCGCTATACAAACGTCCACATTATATTATTGTGTGTACTCCAGCCAGGCCCGGCGGCACCCGCATTAGTTTTTTTGTTTGTTTTATTGTTGATTTGTTCCGTTTTTTTTTTTTTTTTTTTTTTGTTTTTTGGGTTTTTAGGTTTGCTTTGTTTGTCCTTTAAGAGTGGTGTGTGTAAATATTAAAGCAGAATCATCCATCATATGAGTATTCTACCGAAGGAATCAATAGCAGCCATTGCGGATGCGGCAGGGATTGCCAATATCCCAGACGAGGTAGCCATTGCCCTCGCTCCAGACGCAGAGTATCGTATCCGGGAAGTCATCCAGGAGGGGCTGAAGTTCATGCGACACTCGAAAAGGGATCGATTAACCACGGAGGATATCAACTATGCTCTAAAATGTAAGAACGTGGAGCCTCTGTATGGGTACAGCAGCTCTGCGGTGAGTGCCTCTAAACCCGTGAATCGGCCAAAGGACTACCTGAGTGCCTTGGGAATGAAGTCAGCGTCGACAGCAGGGATGACGGATGTATATTATGTGGAAGAAAAGGAAATTGATCTAAAGGAGCTGGTTAACTCCGCCCTGCCAAAGTTCCCGCAGGATGTAAGCATGACTGCTCACTGGCTGGCGATAGAGGGAATCCAGCCTGCCATACCCCAGAATATTAATCCTCAGACTAGAAATCGAAACACTGCTGAGCAAAAGGTGGATGGAAAGAAACCTACAGCCAGCGACATTAAAGAAACAAATGCGGTAAGTGGGATTTGGATTATGTTTTCTGTTTTTATATTGCGCTCAACAAAGCTTTTCGTGTCGTACTTAACACATGTTCTTCCACTGCCTTTATACGTTTTCGGGGTTATTAGAAATTAAATGCTGGAAGTATTGAAGTGAAGCCAATTGTAAAGCATGTTTTGTCCAAGGAGCTTCAGCTTTATTATGAAAAGATGGTTGAAGTTATTTTGGGTTCCCGGTATCTAAAAATCAATACACCTGAAGGAAAGCCGGACCCAGAAGAATTGTCGCCAGAGGCACTAAAGGAAGAGGAGAAGGCGAGAGGAATTGCAATTGAAAGTTTGGCAACTGATCCTGGGCTCCACCAACTTTTGCCGTACTTTTGTCAGTTTTTTGCAGACAAAGTTGTGTGTAATTTGAGACACTTGTGCGTTTTGAAATCCCTAATGAGAATGGTAAAGGCTCTATTAGAAAATGAGTATTTATTTGTTGAACCGTATTTGCATCAGCTGATGCCTGGGATTCTTACGTGCGTGGTTGGGAAAAGACTCTGTTCAAAGAGAGAGGAAAATCATTGGGAATTGAGGGACTATAGTGCTCGGGTTGTAGGAACAATATGCGCAAGGTTTGGGAAATCGTATGCAGGCTTGCAATCTAGAATATCAAAAACTCTTTTGCGGGCTTTCCTGGATCCGAGTAAGCCCCTAACGACTCACTATGGGGCAATAAGAGGGCTGGCTGCGTTGGGAAATGAATCTGTGAGAGTTCTAATTCTTCCTAATCTCAAAACGTATGGCACGCTCCTGGAGGAGCTTTGGAAGAGTGAAGATAGTGCTGTGAAATCGGAGGCCGAATGTGTCCGAGGCGCTTTGCTTGAAAGTGTGGGTCACTTTCTTATGACTAATTCTCTGGAATGTGTTATTCAAAGGCATGGAAAATCCATTCACGAGCTTCCACAAGCTGATATTGTTGACTATTATACCGAGCTTTTTGGGTTTTTTGGGGAAGGATTAACACCATATGTATTGGCTTCACGCCGAAACTCAAATTCAGAGAATGTTCCCGAGAACTCTATGTCTTTGTAAGCCACTGGCGAAGCACAATATGAGACCATCTTTTGTTTTATGAATATGTTAACAAACTGCCAATAATTGCCCTCCGACCAAAACGCACATGCACTGTTCTGTTTTTTTCATGACACCTCACAGAGTGTCCCTCGAATTAGTGTTTACCACTCACTGAATATTTGAAATATCACTCCGAATATCTTCCAAAAGACTTGCTGTGGCTGCAGACTCGGCACCATGAATAAAAGCAAAGCAAAGGGTGTTCTTATTTAATTTTTTTCTTTTTCAAGTGTTTATTTGTTATATATATTTTTGTGTTTCTTTAAAATACATTTTACCGTCTCTTTTTACTTCAAAACTCAAAAGCTGACTCTTGGAAAGCAAGAAGCAAAAAACAGGTGGGCAGCAAAGAACAAATCTGTGCGGTATAATGTTCTCTCAAGCTTTCAATAATATGTTTCTCTCTTGATAAACCCATCGGGCCTCTTTCTGATAATATATTTCCGTATTTCATCGTAGCAAAGAATAAGGGCACTGAAAGGAAGGGCCGGAAGCCACCATAGAAATTTGATGGGTTGGAGTCTTAAAAATTTGTCCATACCCGGGGTGTAGCACAAAAAGGCGGCAAGACAAGTTTCGAAGAACAAAGCAAAGTTGAGATACGGGTTGGTCATTTTCTGATGAACAATAGAAAGACGCCTGGTTTTGCAAATTATAAGATCCGCCCACTGCACAATAACAATAGACACAAAGTAGGTGGTCTGGGCATTCAATTCAAGTTCTTTTCGGGCATCATAAGTCCATTCCTGCCCATAGGTGTCTACAACAGTCTCAATATCATCATCATCCCAGTCTTCTCTGATACCAAAAAGATCGGCGGGCTTAAACCCATTCTCCGACATCACAACGAAAAACGAAAAGAACCCTGCCAAAGCTTGAATGATTCCAATCTGCAAATATGCAACTCCAATGAGACGCGAATTGACAAGGCTATCAATCATCGGATTTCTTGGCTTTCTCTTCATTATATCATTTTCAGCTTCTTCATATGCAAGGGAAATAGCAGGGACCATATCTGTTCCCAAATCGATACACAAGATAGTAATTGTTCCCAACGCAAGAGGGATATCGGCTAAGATAAATAGCAAAAATGGGGTAATTTCAGGGATATTGGAGGTTAAAGTATACGCAATAGACTTCTTCAAGTTATCAAAGATTAGTCGCCCTTCTTCAACACCAGCAACAATGGTTGCGAAATTATCATCCAGCAAAATCATATCAGCAGCTTCTTTAGACACATCGGATCCTGCAATACCCATAGCAACACCAATATCAGCCTTTTTCAACGCAGGTGAGTCGTTTACACCATCTCCAGTTACCGCGACAACCTGACCCAATTTCTGACAACCTTCAACAATGATAAGTTTCTGCTGGGGTGATGTTCTGGCAAAGACAATTTCAGTATGAAACCTCAGAATTTCAGATAATTGAAGGGCATCCAAATCTTTTAGATCAGTGCCGTGGATGACAATTGCCTTAGCCTCATTGGGGTCGACTTGGTCAACACTTACTCCTCGCTCCTTTGCAAGCTCCTCTCTTGTTGGAGATTCAATAATTCCAACTTGTCTGGCAATAGCATGTGCAGTGATAGGGTGATCTCCAGTAACCATAATAACTTTGATTCCAGCTTCTTTGCATGTTTGTACGGCCCCGGGTACAGCTTCTCTTGGGGGATCGATCAAAGAAATCAAACCAGCGAACTCGAGCCCTTGAACAGGGAAGTTTTCCTCATCAGCACTGAATACATAGTCCGGGTGATACACATCCTCGGGGAGTCGAAGAGAAGCGAATCCCAAAACACGTTCTCCGAGAGCACCGAGAGTTTCATAGGCAGTAGTAAACTTATTCTTGGCTTCATCATCCATAGGAACACTACCATGGTCCATGATTAATGTGGCTGATCTTTCAAGGATGCGTTCGGGGGCACCTTTCATTACCAGCAAGAACCGTGGATCATCATCAGTTCTATGAATGGAAATCTGATATTTGTTGGCGGAATTGAAAGGAATTTCAAGAACTTTAGGGCAAGCTGCTCTCCAATCCGCAACACATCTAACAGGTTCACAGAATTTCAGAATGGCAGTTTCAGAGGCATCTCCTATAACTTTCTTCTGCATAAGTTCAACGTCCTCTTGTCCGCTTTCAAATTCCGCCCTGTTACAAAGACCAGCTACAGCAAATAGTGCCTTAAAACTATTCGACTCGGTGTCAAAGCTTCCTTTGGTAACTGATGTATCCGTAGTGCAAATAGTATCATTATACCATACATGAGCAACAGTCATTCTATTTTGAGTTAAGGTACCAGTTTTATCGGAACAAATTGTCGTTGTACTACCCAAGGTTTCAACGGCTTCCAAATTTTTCACCAAGCAATTTTTCGATGCCATGCGCTTCGCAGTCAGGGCCAATGATACGGTGACAGTGGCTAACAAACCTTCGGGCACATTAGCTACAATAATACCAATCAAAAAGACAACAGCGTCAAGCCACTTGTATCCTAACGCGAAAGCGATAATGAAAAATGTAACACCCAATACTACAGCAACCCCAGTGATCAAATGAATAAAGTTGGTAATTTCTTTTGACAAAGGAGTTTCAACATTCTCTGTGCTGGTGGCAAGTCCAGCAATTCTACCAATAAAGGTGGAATCACCAACTCTGATGACAATACCTGTAGCAGTTCCTTCTACACAATTTGTTGAGTAAAAGGCAATGTTGCGGGTTTCCATGGGATTGTCATCTGTACATTCTGCAGACCTGGTTTGCGCTTCGGACTCACCAGTAAGCGATGAGTTGTCAACCTTCATTCCATTTGCAGCAACAATTCTCAAATCAGCGGGAATTCTATCACCAAACTTAACGTCCACAATATCACCAACGACAAGCTCTTCGGCATTAATGGTCATTTTCTTTCCATCACGGAGCACAACAGCTGCTTGAGGCTGCAATTTCTTAAAACTCTCCATGACCGAGGAACTCTTGGCCTCCTGATAGTACGAGAAAACCCCCGTAATAATAACAACAATAGCAAGCACACACCCAAGATAAAGATTATCATTTTCCGTGTCTCCACCATCACCGCCACTTTTGGTAATACCATAAGCAATAAAACACAATATGGCACCAACCCACAAAAGCATGGAAAATCCTCCAAACAATTGCTTGCAGAACTTAACCCACTCAGGGGTGCTTTTGGGCGGGCTTAAGCAATTGGGACCATCACGCAAAAGGTACTCTTCTGCCTGTCGGGTTGAGTGCCCCGATGAAAGACTGACATTGTAACGACCACACAATTCTTCCGCGGAAATTTTGTGCTCGTCCATCTCCAGCTCTTTCTTCAGGTCATCAAGATCCATTTTCTTCTCACTCTTCTTTTTCCCTTTCAGAGCTTTTCGCCCCTCGGAAACTCTCTGGCTAACCTCCTGAAACTTTGCTGCAGTACCATAGGAATGACTCTCGGTAATCTAAAAAAAGAAAACGCAAAACAGTTAATAAATCTTTCTTCATTTCACCAAATACACACGTGCCTTTTCTAGCTCAAAAAATACTTACATCCGGGTGTTCGATAGCCTCCACATTTCCTTCTGCACCACGCCCCATAGGCTGCTGCGGTGGTGCATGCAAGTGGTTGTTACTGCCTTGGTCATTCAGCGAACGCAAAGACTTTGTGATGGGATTGTCTTTGCCATCTCCCTTTCCTTCAACATCTTTTCCTTCCATTTTTTCTTCCCTTTACTTCTTTCTTTTTTTGTCAGGCAAAAACAGAGAAAAAGTATTCGTTAAACTGTCACAGGATTCCTGCTTTCTTCTCACTTAGCTTTCTTCTTTGTTCACGACTACACAAAATCAAATCTCTTTTTCTTTGTCTTTTTTGTGTCTTTGTTTAATATATAGATATATATATATATCTTTTCTTTCTTGTCTCCTTTTTCTTATCTTTCGTTTGCCTTCTTTCAAAAATCTGCAAAAGAAACAAATCAAAACAATAAA
>PDIM01010382.1:40435-53898 GCA_002811675.1 Ichthyosporea sp. XGB-2017a
AAAAAAAAAAACCAACAAAAAAAAAAAAAAAAAAAAAAAAAAAAAAAAAAAAAAAAAACCAAGTATCTATACAATACACCCTTATAATAAGGGCACAAAAGATTTGAATCCCGTAATCGCCACTAAAAAATAACCAAAGAAAAGAGTATTACCGCAAGAAAGAAATAAAACCAGAAATAAGGAAATAAGCAGGGCTGAAAACTGACTAAAAAGCCCTTCAAAACTAAAAAAAAACTCAACTAAAGACAAAAGAGAGAGGCGAGCTGAGACAAACAGAAAATTCTGGCACAAATAAAAAATTGTATAAAAAAAGTTGAACCAAAAAAAAAACTTTTGTATATTTCATTTTTGGAATTCCTCTGTAATTTTTTGTGACACGTGGTCAAAGTCTCATTTCAAAGAACTCCCCTGACGCCTTTTCTCATATTCTTGCATCCATTCTTATCTCAAGGGAATTATGAAAGGGAAATTCCTGTATATATGGACTACTCTGTCTAGCAGAGGCAGGAGAGATTCCCATACCATTCAGGGTTATCCGTCTCTCCTCTGGTAGAAGTTGCGTGGGGCAGCATGCTACATAAAGCTTAAGCTTAAATTGCGCTGATAGAATGCCTGCTTGTTGAATGGGGGACGCAACAGTCCTTTTATATTTTTCGTCTGTCATTCTCTGATATATTTTATACTCTATTTCTGATATATTTTATATTCTATTCTCTTTTTTATTTAAACAAACAAATGGATACATATGCATAAAAAAAAAGATGCTTACAATTATATTAAGTGTCAATTCCTAAACATACAATTTAGGCCTTAACTGGGGCTTGCTGTTGCTGCTGGGGTCCTTTGGGTCCGGGACCAGCAGGGGCCTGGGGCTCCTTATAGATTTTGCTCTCGGAGGTGGGGCGAGCAGGAACAACGTCTTCCTTAGGCTCCATAATAGTAACCATATCAGGAAGAGGTTTTCTGGGACCCTGCTTACCAGTAGGATCCCAGGGAAGCATAATCTTGACCTTGATTCCCAAGACACCCTGACGCAACATAACGTGTCTGATGGCAACATCAACATAGTCTCTCATGGGGTTACCGGAGTGGATCATGAGACCGTCAACGAATTTCATAGACTTGGCACGCTGGGCACGAAGCTTACCGGAGACGACAACTTCACAACCCTTGGCACCGCTCTCCATGATGAAACGGAGAACACCATAACAGGCTCTACGAACGGCAAGACCTCCCAACAATTTGTAACGGAGGGACTCGCACTGGGCAATGGCACAGAGACCACGGTTGGCAACCTTTTCGGCATACAACTCAACGCTTCCTTCGGGGAAGTTAAAACGCTTCTGGACAACAGAAGTCAATTCCCTGATGCGACGGGCCTTCTCACCGAGAACGTTCTGGGTTCTGGTGGCACGGATGATGATTTCGGTACGGGTGGGGGTGACACGGACCTCGACACCACTGTAACCATCTTCAGCCAATTCACGAGTCAAAAACTCGTTCAATTCAGCAAAGAACACTCCGTCTGCGACGAACTATTTTTTCATAAATGGTAAAGCACAAAAACAAAACGTTTAAAATCAGCACTCACTCTAAATATATTCCATACAAAGACAACAAAATCAGACAACCAACACGAATGATTTGATTATCTTCCCACACAAGAATTATTCCCCACGAAACTCAACACCTCCTTTCGTCTATCCATTTGGTGTCTCCCCTCACGATCTTCCTCGATCACACACAAATCCAATCTCAAGAACTATTTCTTTCCTAGACTCAACCTCACCTCTATGAGGCCTGTCAGTCCCGTACAACATTTGAAAGCCCTTCGTGTCAAACATCTCCCCCTCTCATGCAATAAGTCCGTCTAGTCCCATTGGGCCTCGAGAATGATATTTCCCATTTCCAGAATCAAACAGATAAATCCAACAAGCACATCAAAACCAGATAACCCTCCATGCACACCCTTCTCCCATTCATCCTTCCCCTTATAAATCACAACTTCATTCTTCCCGAAACCAAAGTTTCTTTTCCTTTCCATTTCAGACTTGCTTTCCCTCAAACGAATCACCCACTTCTGCATATATAAAAAAAATCTATTTTACCTTTCTCTTCTTGGAAATCTGAGTGGCCATTTTGTATTTTTTGCTTTTGTATTCTTTTTTAAATCCAAAAATCAAAGATTAATCTAAAACAAAAAAAAGTAAGAGGAAGAAAAAAAAAAAAACCAAACGGGTCAAAACTCAAACAGACAAACTTTTATAACACAAATCCCATACAGCATCCCTAAAAGACTCTCTGTAGCATAACCCTAATTGTTTCTATGGAAATCCCCATAGCAAAGGACTTGTGTATGGGAAATCCTATAGAGAAGCACATGGGGACAAAAGCCATGCCGCGTGGCTGTTTTGTACCGGTTTTTGTATGGGAAAATATAAGTTGGGTGTGGACAGACCTGTTTTTTTTTGTAAAGAAAAAGTCTGGACAAACCTGTTTTTCTTTTTTGTTTCATTTTCTCATTTTCATTTTAATTTATTTCAAAAACAAAAAACAAAAAAAAATAAAAAAAACAAAGGAAAAAAACTTTGTAAAAAAAAAGAAATATATTTTCTATATTTTTTGTGGTTTTCTCTTTTGTTTTTGTTTGTTTTAGTTTAGTGTTGCTGTTAAGGTGATTGCAGTTTAGTCTATAGAAAGAATAGAGTAAAAGGAATACTTCAATAGTAAATCAAAGGAGGGATAAAAGGGATTATCATGACGATGATGTTGATTAGTGCTTTGTCAAGAAGTTGTCCTATTAGAGGCGCCACAAGAGCTCTGGGAAATGTTTCGCGTGCTTCTTCTGTTGGCGTAAGGAACAGGTTTTATAGCACGACAGGAACTGATGTTTTACGTGAAGACTTGGAGGGAAAAGAAAAAGGTAATAGGTTGATTTTGTGTTTTAAAGGAAGCAAAGTAAAAGAACAACGGAAAATAGGAGCAGAGTTTTGATTTGATTGCATTTGCGTTTCTTGGAATGTGTTAGGCATCACTGTATTGTCTTTTAACAGACCCGCAGCTTATAATGCATTGAGTAGAAATCTGGTATCCGAATTCGAAAAGCACTTGTATAATCTCCAATTTGATAAGCAGGCTCGCGTGGTTATCATCAGATCAACCGTAGAGAAAGCCTTTTGCACGGGAGCAGACCTGAAGGAACGGAAAGATATGAGCGAACTTGAAGTTCGCCAGTTTTTAACAAAACTTCAAAGTATTTTGAAATCTTTGATAACATTTCCTGTTCCGTTGATTGCTTCTATTGATGGCTTTGCATTCGGTGGGGGGTTGGAGCTGGCGATGGCATGTGATATGCGAGTGGCTAGTGGGAAGGCAAAAATGGGTCTAACGGAAACATCACTGGCGATTATTCCTGGGGCAGGTGGAACCCAAACTCTTCCGAGAATTATTGGCGTGGCAAAAGCAAAGGAACTTATTTTTACTAGTAGAAGGATAAGTGGACAAGAAGCTTTTGATATTGGCCTTGTAAACCATGTGACTGAAGGTAAAGTGTTAATTATTATCGACTGTGTGTTGTATTGTTTGACAGTGATGCTGAGCTAAGACATTATTTTATTCCTTAGGGTCGTCATACGAAAAAGCTCTTGAAATTGCTAGAGAAATTATTCCTAACGGGCCTATTGCTTTGCAAGCGGCAAAACTCGCCATTAACAACGGTAGTGAAGTTGACCTTAATACGGGATTGACCATTGAGCAGAGCAATTACGCAAAGGTGCTTGCCAGCAAAGATAGAGTAGAGGGACTTACCGCTTTCAAGGAAAAGAGGCCGCCCGTTTACAAAGGGGAGTAACGTTTCTTTTGTTTGGAGTTTTATGTACAGAGATTGTTCTTTAAATAGTAGTATATGATTCGAGAAATAAAGGGTTTCGAAGCGGACAAAAAGAACTAGCACTTTAAAGGTTAGTCCCATATGTTTGAATATTCAGAGCTTTTGCCTCCATGTTAGTTCTCCGAAAGGCTTCATCTGGCTGAAAAACCTCTTCACCACCCTCTGGTGCAGATGGACTAACAACATGCCTCCTCTGGACTAGTTCCGACTTCGCTGGCCAAGTAGGAAACATTGATGGGTGAACGGGAAGCGGATGTTCAGAGAAGTAGGGATGGCTCAAAGCCTCTTCTCCCGTCAGTCTCTTTCTGGGATCATATGTCAAAAGCCCATTCAGCAAATCCAAACAATTCTTTGTCACGTGCAGCGGACACTTTTCTCTTATTTTGTTAAATGGCTGTTCTTTGAAAGTTACCTTTTGGGCGTTCGGCAGTTCGGAGAACCCCTCCCAAATAGTATCATTTGGTGTTCCCAAAATTTTGAATATTTTCGTAAGCTGGTCTATTTCCGAGCGTCCCTGAAACAAAGGCTCCTGCGTTAGAAATTCAAAAAAAATGCAGCCAATGGACCACATATCAACAGCAGTACTGTACTCTTTGCACCCCAAAAGAAGCTCTGGGGCACGGTACCACAGGGTAACAACCAAAGGCGTATACGGCCGCAAAGGGCTCCCATATTCTCGTGCAAGCCCAAAATCTGCCAGTTTAAGAATCCCAGTGTGGCTCATCAGCAAGTTTGACGTTTTCAAATCTCGGTGAAGAATCCAATTATCATGCAAATGAGCTACTGCTCTCAAAAGTTGAAGCATCAGGGTCTTTGTTTCCCCCTGAGAGAATGGTTGCTTCATTGATTCCATTAGAGATTTCAAGTCATGCTCCACAAACTCCATGACGATATATATTTTATCCATGCTACTCCCCACCACAATCTCCTTCACATTAACAATGTTTTCGTGTTTTCCTTTCAACAGAGTATTAATTTCCCTCAAAGAAGTGATTGGAAAGCCCTCCCTCTCCCGTTCCATTTTTAACTTTTTCAAAGCCACAATTTCCCCAGTTTCTCGATCCCGAGCTCGATATACAACCCCATAGGTTCCCTCTTCAATACGATTTAAGCACTCATACGTATCGACACTTCGACATCCCTCCAGAGCTGGATAATAAGTGCTTAGCACATTTTCATTACCACTCGCTTCTTCATCGGCTTCATCGGTACTATCATTAACATAACTATGATTCCCCTTAACCAAGGCTGCACTACCAGGGCCAACTGATCTTCTTCTTTTCCCATCCAACTCAACATCAGTAGATTCACTAACGCTAGTTCTCCTCAGCTTCAGCACTGGAGCTTCGTCTTCAACCGGTGTATCCGGTGACAAACTCTCCCTCCACCGACTTCTCTTATAAGCGGCATGGGCATCCCCTCTGTCACCAGTTCCCTCTATCTCGTCCCCCCGCCTACTCATATTCTCTCCCCCTCTCTCAGTCAGTCAATCTCTATCAATAGCACTCACATGGGAAGTCAAAATCATAACCGGAGCAGGAATCCCCTTCTCGCGTCAAAAAAAGTGAACAGCTGATGATCCTTTTTTTGTTGAATTTCTGAAACTTTTTCTTTTTTGTTTTTGTTTTGCGTTTTATTTTTCTTTGTTTTTTGTTTTCTTGTTTTGTTTTTGTTTTGTTTTTGTATTTGTGTTGTTGGTTTTTTTTCGTTGTTATTTAGATTTCGCGCATCTGTATGTGCAGATTGTGTCATTTGATTGATGTTTTCTTTGGATGATGAAGATAGCAGTGGAGGGGAAGGGGCTGTGTCTCAAACCCTTCCTCAAGAACACACTGCTAGCAAGAGTAAAGAAACAGGGGCTGCTGTTTCCGCGACCAAACAGCCTTCTCAGCATGCAATGGATTACCACACAACGTCATCGGGAGAAGGAATAGCGTTGGATTGTAATTTAGACGATGTTCCTGGGAAAGGGAAAGAGGCAAAGAAACAGACAGCAGAGGTAATGACTTCTGCTGCTGGTGGCGCAGCCTCTACGGGGAATATCAATGAGTCCATTATGTCGTCTAAACAGAGCCTGGAAGGCGCCATTGCTAGTGATGGTGGAGGGGGAGACAGTGCAACCACGAGAAGGGAGAAGTTAATCAGCCGCCTTGAGAGTGAACTAGCCTGTGATCAGATTAGCTTAGCTAATGTGCGGAAGTTGTGTCAGCTGAATGAGTTTGAAATCCCGGATAAGCTGAGGGCTAAAGTGTGGCACGTTTTGCTTGGTGAGTTGGTACATTTTGATTTGGTAGAAGAAGTTCTGTTTGTCTTTTGAATCTTTTTCTTAACAAAGAATTTATATATTTAATGTTGCTACTTTAGCTTGCAAGGCTACTGCGGAACCAGTGTTGACTGAATGGAAAGGGTGTTTGGCTAACGAAAAGGATCAAGCTCGACTAGAAAAGGACTGTGAAGAATTGGTCAAAGCACATGCTGAAGATCTTGTGAGCATAAATTCTGCTTTTACTAATGAAAATGAGCTCAAGAAGATTAGAAATTCTATGGTTCGGGTAGTATCTTTCCATTGCAGTGCAAATTGTATTCCATATGATGAATCGTGCAAATACTCTTACTGCAGTGTCGTTTTCCCCTTTCTGTGTGTGGGACTGACAGATGAGCTTTCCTACAAATGTCTCCTTTCAATGACCAACTATTATATCCCTAGAGATGCTGAGCAGGAGAGATTTGCATTTTCTATTATTCGAATGCTTCTATTGTATCACGATCCAGTTCTGCTGCGTACTTTGGAGACAATGTCTGTGAGACTATCGCAGTTTTGTCATGTGTGGGTAAAGAGTTGCTTTATAGAGTTATGCTCATTACCTGTTGCTATTGAGTTTATTGATAGGTACCTTTTGTATGGGGAGCCCTTTTTGGTATTCTTTATGACGATGATTTTTGTTTTAAATATGAAAGACGTCATTATGGACATGACTGTGGGTAGTGAAGTTATCGATTCTTTGATTGATATGCCCTCCGGACTAAGTAAAGAGGACTTAAAAGACTTCTTCGACCTAGCCTTTCACTATATTAAACTAACCCCAATGGCTATGCGAACGGATTACGGGCCTTATGTTTTCTCTTTGGGGAAAAGCAACCGAAAAACTCTTCCTGATGGTGAAATTTGCTTACATACATCGGTGAAGGAGGTTCTTATGCAACTGTATGCGAAAGAAAAGAACAAAAATGGTTTTTCTTATGTGTTGATTGACTGCAGATCGAAGGGCGAGTTTGATAAACTCCATTTACCAACTGCTTATCATTTGGATAATACCCTTATGGTGAGAGATGTAAATGAGTTTGAACTGCAGGTAGATAAACTAACCTCTTTAAAAGAAGAACATTTGTGCTTAATGGGTTCTGGCGGGGAAGATGAAGAACAGTATCTTGGGATGATGTTATCTTACTTTTTGAAGCGTAAGTTTCAGTATGTTAGCTACCTTTTTGGTGGATTTCAAGAAGTGCAAAGACTCCTGAAGAGACGCCGAAGCTTGTTGATTGCGGAGGAGCTGGGTTCAGCTGAGAAGGAGCTTGCTTCAAAAGCTTCTGCTATGGCTTCAAAAGCTTCAGAGAAGTTGAGCATGTTTTCGTCGGCATTTAAAGAAAAGACGATGAATTTATCAACAAAGCTGGGCACGAAAATTAATGACATGGTTAAAAAGGAGCCTTCGGAGGAGATAGAAGTGCCAGTGGATCCAGAAAACGAAAAAGAAAAGCCAGCTAAAGAAAGCAAAATGGCATATTTTTCTAATAGGTTCAAACAAAGTTCCTCGTCAATGTTGGGTATGATAAAGTCAAAAGGCGAGAAGAAGAAAGATACGGAACAAGGGGAGCAAAAAGGGAGAGAAACCGATGAAGCCGTATTTACTATTGGGGATGAAGAAGAGGAAGAGGAGAGGGCAGCAGAGACGAATGGAAGGGCAAATGAAATCGATGAGAGCATTTTGCAAGGCCCAGAGGCCGAGGCTTGTAAGGAAGACCATACTGTGAATGAAATCGTTAACGTTTACGAATGGTTTGCAAAAGATGGAATTCTGAAAATTTTCCCATGCAATGAGATAAAACGGGACGGGAATATGCATCCAAGTTATCTTGCTGTTTCAGAGACGGAGATTACTAAGCTTACAGGGATTCCCGAAAAGCAAGGGTGTGCGTATTTGCGTGCCAGGCGGCCTATTGTGTCTATTGCAAAAATATCCGCTAAGAAGAAGCATCCAAATCTCATTTGCTTAGTGTTTAAAATTGAAGGCGGCATTCCATCGATTGACCCTTTTCCAGAAGTACCAAGTGGCAAATTTCTTGTAATTGCGGAACGCTTTATGATCCCAGAATCTTCGGAATTTACTGCGCTGTTGACAAAGACCCTTGCAAGCGCTCAAGGGAAGGGCGAATGAGAGTCAATGGGAGTATATGTATATAGGTATTTAATTTATTTTTGCAGATTATGTGATGATGTGTTTTTCATGGTTTAAAATTAGTATTGCGGTGATACCTTCTATACCGTGCTCGATTAGCTTTATGTGTATGTCTATCAGGTGCAGCGATGGGTTTTTGTGGACGTGGGAATAAAACATCAAATCCGGAATCTTGACTAGATATGTGATTAGCCGAAGTGGTTGTTGAAACATGAGACCTATGGTCTTGACGTTCTACATTTAATTTTTGTTTTCTGTTTTCTTCGGGCTCATAGGCGTCGCGTTTGGTATACTTAGCTTCTTCCCCCTTGTTAGACTGTGATCGTTTCGATTCATGAGTTAGATCTAGGGAGTCTAAAGACCCCCTTTCAAATGCCAATTTTTCTCGTGGGTCTAATAGAGGCTTCTGAAAAGACGAAAATTCTGAATGGTCGGAGTCCAGCCTGGCGTATCCTTTTTTATCTTCGTGTTTCGCCTTCCACAAATATCCATTATGATCAATTGATGTATCAATCCCAGAAGAAACAATTTCGCTGCTCCGGGACATTGCGCTCGAGACGGCTGCGGTTTGTTTCCCTCCCACAAGGACTACTGCAGATGGTGTTTTCGTACTCTTTAATAGAGGTATTCCTACGTCTAAAGGCCATTCTTCGATACTTGCGTTGACTTCTGAAACGTCTTTACCGCCAACGCTTCCAACGCAAGACGACAAGGAAATATTCATCCCTTCTCCTGGTGCCCTAGCCCCCGAAAAAGATTTCCTTCTCGAAGCGTTCGCAAACCGACTGAAGGAAGGTTCATTTTCAGAATCAGTAGATCCTTTTGGTTGCTCTTTTTCCGATATTTTAGGCTTTTTATCCTTAGCTTTTGCCCATTCCCCAGATTTTATATCATTTGCTGCAATCTTTGCAGAGTCTTTGCTGTAAAGCCGCTCAGCCAAACACGATGATACGTTGGCTCGACTTTGAGGCGTATCAGAGCCCACTTCTTTCTTAGAATCCCTTAATCCAAGCTGAACATCAATCACAGAACCGATCGCGGATTTTGTAGACGAGGCAAGTTTGCTTGAGCTCGTGGCGCTTACCTTTGAAAGTCTGCTCACTTGCAGAGGCCGTTCCCAGTCGAAAACGCTGTCCATTGCTCCATTTGCGCGAGCAAGAATAGCCATAAAAAGTCCCTTCGCAAACTCATAATTCGGTTCGTCGTAATAGCCCAGCCCTTCTACGTGTTCGGCGAGTTCTGCAAACTCAGGAGGGGCATCTTTGATAAGCTCCTTTGTTTTTGTCCCCATTTTACATTTTCCAACGTCCTTTTTATCTTTCAGCCGCCGCCACGGCAGCTGCCCCACAAAGAACTCCACCATCATATAAAAAAAAGACCACATGTCATCCCGCCTGGAAAGCTCTTTGCTCTTATGGGCATTCAAAGACGCATACCTAGCCGTACCTCGAAACCCGGCAACAGAGCGAGGCTCCCGATGGTTGCCTTCTTCCGTTCTATAATTCCTGCAAAGACCGAAATCTACCAAATAACAAACACGGCTGTCCTTTTCCTGACCCATTACAAAGTTTGAAGGCTTGATGTCCCTGTGAAGATAACCGTTGCGATGGATGTGCTCAATGGCGGAAAGCATCTGCAGCCCCAATAACGAACAGGTGATGTGGGAAAACTTTGTTTCTGGCTGTTTCTTTCTCAACTCGGAAAGATTTTTACCCAATAATTGCATCACCACATAGCTGAATCTCTCGTTTCTCCCACATGCCTCATACTTGCAGATATGCTTATTCCCCTGAAGCTTCCGCAGCACAGCCACCTCCATTTTGAGCACCTGATTGTGGTTTTCGCAGTTCTCAATCTTAATCGCGACACGCGTCTTTGTTTTTAGATCCTTTGCGCGATGGATTTCTCCAAACGCTCCGCTCCCCAGCTTTTCTTCGATACGCCATTGCTCCTTCACAATCAATCCCGATCGCACACCACTGGACGATTCTGACTGATCCCGAGACATCCTGACCATAAATATGTTTAGTTCTTTTTTCTTCACTTGTTGTGCGATTACAATCCTTTCGGCACTTTTCCTTTTTTTTTCTTTCTCGCTCTGTCCCTCAGTATTCCAATCCCGTCTTCTTTCGTTCAATCATTCAGCAACCGCTACAAAATCTAAAAGAACAACAAAAGACAAGTGCCAACCAATGGCTGGGACTTTTCCAATATCCGAAGCACAAAGCTACCCTTTCATAAACTGTCTCTTCTTATCCATGGTTGAACAACACACTATCACAATATTTACACAGACTCATCCTCCTCCTCGACTTCGATTTCTCCTTCTCCTTCTCCTTCTCCCTCTTCTCTTTTGGATTATTCAAATTAAAAAATGTTATTTGAAGAATTTTCCTTTTTCTGTGCTGCCTTTTGGACAGGAGCCGCTCCCTGCTTTTTGGAATTTGGATTTTTTTTTATTTCTTTTTTGCATTTTTTATTTTTTTTAATTTTTGTTTTGTCCGCATTTTCCGCGCCAAAATTTCACAAATGTGAGATTTTGAAATTAACCCCTGGTTTACTTTTTTGAAGGAGAAAGAGAGAGAGAAAGGGAGAGATTCACTGAGTTTTAGGAAGAGATAAACCTCTCCTCTCCCTAAAATGGATGCCGTTCCACTTGTGTACACAGATTCCCGATCCAAAAGAAGCGTCTCGTCGTTTCAGAGGAGTGGGGAGGATGAAAATCGCATCTTTATATGCTCAGCCAGAGACATGGATCCCCCAACCCGCCTGCCCTGTTCATCTTCTTCATCTAGGCGTCGTTGCTATCCAGGAAAAGAAAGGGGCGTATCTGAAGTGCTGCAAGGTAATGAATCATGCAGGAGCTTCTCCTCTTCATTTATCGTTGACCGAGCTTGCTCCAATGACGCTGATAAGAAGAATTTTCACGGGCCCACCCGGAACCTTAGTGAGACGAAAGCAGGGAGGGACGCGAGGGAGATTGAGCGCAGTGTCGAGTACAAGCAAAAGGAATCAAAGGCAAAGGTATCTGCATTCCTCGCGCGTGTGCGTAGTCGAGTTGCGGAGAATAATAAGAAAATCAGTCTGAAATTGGTGGCGGCATCCGAGGAGAATGACCAACGCTTGCCTTTAGGACACAAACTGAATATCGAAGGGTTCCATAAGGATATCCAATGTGAAGAATCGTTGAACAGAACCTTTGAGGGCGAGAAAACCCCATCAAAGAGCAACTGTGAATCATCCTCCACCCTGTTGGGGTATAAATCTAAAAGCAAGCTGGAGTTGGCTTTGGAGAAAGAACGAGAAAATGCCCGCCATATCACTCAAATGCTTTGCAGTATCAAAAGACCGAGGGACGGGGAAAATAGGACCGCTTTGGACAGGAAGGTCAAGGAAGACGGGGAGGGGCAAGGGAATGAAAGACCAGTAGCGTACTGGCAGAACACTAAAGATATCATTCAGTGGGTGACAAAGAGTAAAACAGATGCGCCATGTGTTAAGAGTGGGGGGAGGGAGGCACCTGCAGCTGAAAAGGAAGATAAATCTTTTCGAATGGACGTGAAATCTAATTATCTTTTAAAATCTCAAGTAAGTTTTTGCATTTACTCCTTCGATCTAGTGTTGCTTTGTAGTTTTTTTTTATTTTGGAAATGTATGAGCATGGATTTCTAATTTGCTTTTTGTTGTTCAGGGTGCAATCAATTTTCTGGCAAAGAAGAAAATGTTCATGCAGAAGGAGCGCGAAGATGCGAGAAGACAGGCTTTTGAGAGAAACCAAGAGAAGTTCAAGAAAATGTAAGTAAAATACCAAAACAAGAAAAAGAAAAAGAAAGGAAAATCAAAATCATGTGCATTTCCAAAATACTCAAACGTCGAATGAATTGCAATCTTTTCGCTTTTTTTTTTTAAAAAAAAAAGAATCAAACAAAAGGCAGAAAAGGACCGGGGCCAAACGGAAAAACTCTTCCAGACATTAGAAGTACCGCTAGCCGCCACGCCAACCCCAAAGGCCATCACATCTCCACCAGCGCCGCCGCGCCATTGTCACCAGAAAGGACTCACCGATACACACAAAGACAGGGAGGAAGAAGAAGGCGAGCAGGGACAGGGAGCGGTCAAACGTGAGTCTGAAGAGCAAGACCTCAACAGGAAATGGATAATTGACCAACAGAGATACGCACACGCACTCCAGGAGGAACTACAACGGCGGGCGGATGCGCAGGAGAAGAGGATCCCCCCATTGTGTCCGTGCCATGGGGAGGGAGCCAACGGAGGGCAGAAGAGGGATTTGTGGGACAGCAGCTTGTCTAATCGTCACTGCGCAAATAACTGCTGCTTTTTCCACAATGATGAACGTAAGTGTTGCATAATTTTAATCATAGGAAACAATTATAGCGCAGTGTTGCTGATGTTGTTCTGACTATATTTTCATTTCACGACCAACTAATGAACCATACGTTTGGGATGAACTATGGCTTTTCCTTATCTATACCGACTTGATATACACAAATTGTCACACAGTCCACGCCAAACGTATGGCAGTCACTCTCGTATCCTGGAATCTAATCTAATCTAAGATATAAACCTTTGCATATTAATCCATACACACAAAAAATGCTCCAATGAGATCAGACCAACGTGTTTTGTTTTTCAACAAAAAAGTTGCTCCCCTTTTGTATTCTTTTTTTGTCATTCGATTTAACGAAATCCACAGTATCTGAAAGGGTCATCACATCTTATTTAAAGCAAATTTCAAATGTTAAAGTTTGAATCGAGGAATGATCCCAAGCTCCAGACACAAAAAAGAAAGGAACTTCACAAAACTCGGATTATTATCACTTTCCTCGTTCAAGTTAAGCCCCAAATGAGAAATCAAATAAGATTAAGTGTATCAGTTTAAAGGAAAGAAAGAAGATAGAAAAAGTCAAATCATCAAGAACAAAAAGGCACAAGGAAATCCTCCAATTTGGATTGATTCTTACTTGATCGCTCCAAAAAATGATCTCCATTATGTCTTTCTTTTTTGTTATTTTTGATTCTTCTTCTTTGACATATCGAAAAAAAAACCCCCAAAAAAACAAAAAAAAAAGAAACAAAAACAGAACAAACAAAACTAA
>PDIM01010382.1:64417-77017 GCA_002811675.1 Ichthyosporea sp. XGB-2017a
AAAGAAGAGAAAGAGAAAAAAACAGGGAGCCGCTCCCTACGAAAAAAAGGAACAAAGAAAAAAAAAAAAAGAAAGAAAGAATCGAAAATGGAAGTTATGCAATAAATAATTAAAAGTTGACACTGCCAATCTGTGAAAGGAAGCTGAACGGGAGGGAAGGAAAGGGGATGGATCAAGACTCTTCTATCATCATTGGAGATTTGGGTATCTCTGAAACAGGAAAGCCCACACCCTTCTTTAGATTTAGCATAATTTTGAAAGATGGGAGTTTTATCCAATCAGCTAAAATTGACCGTCGAGACTCGAGAGGGCCTGAGCTGAAGAGAGAAAAAACGCGGCGATCTGTCTTATCACTTATCTGAAGTAGGATTCATTTTGGTGCACCCCTCTCCTACCGCATTTGACTTTTTTGTGCACTCTTTCTCCTTTGCATATCGTCCATGCTCTTTTCTCCTCTTTTGCATTTGAGTGAAACATGGAGTTTTGTTCTTTGGGGACTTCACGGGTCCAAGAAAAGAGCGAGATAGATCGAGACTAGCCAATTGCAAAGGAGAGTGTTCTTTCTAATTTGTTAGACGCGATAAAGGCAACAAGCCGTTATAAGGTTCTTGTGTTTGGTTTCTGTCTTCTTTACAAACTCTTGTGTGTGAAAAAAGTTTGAAAAGAAAACATGTATAAACAAGCTAGAAGGCAAAGAGCCTAAAGCATCCGACTTTTTTGTCAGATTCAGACAGCTCATTAAAGGTAGATGTAAAGGGCTATATGTACAATACTGCTGGCTCTTTGTTCAAAGGAAACTGTGGACGAGAGATCGCCAGAAGAAATACTATCTTTGTGTTTTTTTGCTTAAAGAGAAACGAACATTTACGCTTGTTTATTCAAGTAATGGCTTCAATAAACTATACAGACTTCAAACGCACCTGTCCATTGCACTAAAATATAAAGTGGTATTTTTGAACAATAACAAGTTTACTTAAGCTTCTTCTTAGGGCGCAACTGACTGCTGTGACCACACTTCTTCTTGCGGCAGTTAGTAGCACGGGGATGGTTACGAGCGTAGCAGGTACGACAGATGAGCTTATCGCAGTTGTATTTCTGAGCCAAAAGAGCAAGGGAAGGTTCAATGATACCACCTCTCAATCTCAACACCAAGTGAAGGGTAGATTCCTTCTGGATGTTGTAGTCAGACAAGGTACGTCCATCTTCCAACTGCTTACCGGCAAAGATCAAACGCTGTTGATCAGGAGGAATTCCTTCTTTATCCTGGATCTTTCCCTTGACAATGTCAATGGAATCAGAGGGCTCCACCTCCAAGGTGATGGTTTTCCCTGTCAAAGTTTTCACAAAAATCTGCATAGCGAATAAATTTGTCTATAGAAAACAAGATTATACATAAACATACGAGTTAGTCTTCACTAGTTCAGCTTCAAAACACACAAAAAATGAAGCCGAAGCATACGCCACATTTTTCACACCACAGCCGATCTGTTTCTCTTTCTTTGAACTAAGCCCACAAAACTAATAACAATCAACAACCCAAATCCAGCCTCTAATCTTCGATCCCTTCGTCCATGTCTCATGCCTTTCCCCTTCTTTCCCTTACAAATATTTTCTACTCTTTTTTGCATTTTCTAACCAAAATTGCGCTTTTCGCACGATGTAGCCAGGCTTTTCACAAATACAAGCAAGTCACACTACTCTTTTGCAGGTAAACAACAACAGAGAAAAGAACAATCGCTTGTTTCAATCCGCTCCCAGTTGAACGTTCGAGTAACTGCCGGTAATCTCACGCCACGCCCTTCTTTCGCTATTAAGCATAAGACCTGACAACTCCCATTAAAATACTCCTTTTGCTCAATTCCCAATTTCAAGGCTGGAGGGGAGAGGAAAATATACAATTCTCTTTTGTCTATCAATTATCCCTTCTTGTCGTTTTCCGAATAGAATCTAACATCTACTCTGTGCACATGTCAGCCCATCCATCAATCGATTATACATCTTACATATCAGATCCGATAACCAATCCCAATAATGATAGCTTTCTCTGAACTTTAATTGCAATTAAACGAAAATAATTAAAGAATTAAAATTATTCCTTCGGCCGCCCTTCCTACAATTCATCAATCCATCTTTATCTCTCTCTCCCCATCCCATCCACCACACATCACCATCCACAATCGAAGTATCATCCCACCCAATCGTTCCCCCAATACAAAACAAAAAGAAGCATAAAAAGAAAAATCCTGCTCACCTTTGATTCAAATTTCAAATTTGCAAATTTTAAAAAACACGAAAAAGAGGAAGAAAAGAGTTTTCTACGAATTTGCTCAGCTGTTCCCTCCTGATGTACTCGCGAGGTTCTATTGACATTTCAATAGTTAAGCCTCTATCCCCACCACCTCCTCTAACCCTAGCGGATTTCCATTGTTCAGCTCCGGGGCCGATTTTCTTTTTGATTTTGAAAAAATTGTCATGTCGACTCTCGACCAAAAAAAAGTTTCCTTCTGTTTTTGGTTTATGGGCGGATTTTTCTTTACTTCTTGTTCTGTTCTTTCATTCTTTTCCAAAGCAAGCAGATGTTGGGCCTGTTTTTATTTATTCTTCGGCTTTGGTTCGAACGGAGGTTTACTTTTCACAGGCTCCTTTGTTTCCTTTCCTCCACTTTTGACATTTTCTCTTTCGGGCTTTTCTTTGTCTTTTGACGGGTTCAACGTCAGTTTCTTTGCTGTTACGTCTTCGGTGGCACTGTCTCCATCGCTATCCAAATACCCTGACATCGGAAGGGAGCCCCCACTCATTTTACGACCTCTATAAAGCTCCTCGTGCTTCAGGGCTTCAAAATATTCTTCCCAATTAAGCTCACCATCCATGTCAGAGTCGTATTTTTCAAACATCCTTTCAGTTAACCTCCTTGAAGGTTCATGCCCCAAGACATCTTGAAAAATGGCAATAAATTCTTCCCTGGTAGTCTTCTCATGCACTCTATGCAAATAATCAACCGAATTCAGTTTATCATAAAAGTTAGTTTTCCACGCAAGCTCACGAATTTCAGTGCCTTTTGTCCAACTCTTGAAGTAATACATCAAGCCCCCTCCGTACAGCAGAGTGCAACTACCTATCACTCCTGATATTGTGTATTGGAAGGCTTGAGGGTGCAATTCAAGTCCAGAGGTCAAATTCATGCCAAACAGCCCGCACACAAAACTTCCATACCCGAACGTCAGCGCACCCAAACCAATGTTAAGCGAAAGCTTCATGATTCTGTTACGTGCGCTATCAAGAGACATTTGAAGAGCTTGTTGTGTATCGTTGATGACATCTCTTAAAATATGTATTTCTTTGTACAGGTCATCCGCTTTGCGATCAAAATGTTCCAAAAGAAAATCGATTTTTTTGTGAAGTTGAGGATTAGAATTTTTACCAGTACATAAGGTGAATTTACCATTTCTACACATCTTGGTAGCATGGTCCATTGCTGTAACAAACTCATGAATAGTGTATTCGAACGTACTAACGCATTTTCTTAGGGGCAGCATCCTGAGAAAAGCAAGATCAGACATGTCTTTTGTTAAATCTTTCAGAACCAAATCAACAACAGGCTGTAAGACCTGAAGCCGTTGCTCAAAAATTTCGCAAGATCTGAAGAGAATACTCTCTAGGGCAATGTACTCATATGGTCGATCGCTACTCCTTCGCTGCAGCTCGTCCGATAAATCGTCAGCAAGTTTTTGAATCGCCCGCAACTCTCCATTAAATATATAAACTGAACGAGGCTCTGATCTTATGATGGCTTTAACTTGTTCAGCTTTAATGAGGGTGCAGCCATTGGTATGAATAATGGCTGATGTTTGTTCGGAAGACAAGCTTGTAAACAGCCTGATATCCCTGGCTTCTAGAGGCAAGTAATGACCAATTTCCGCTTCAGACAGCAAGATGGGGGTATACAGTCCAGTTTCATTGAAACGCATAACTGTATATTTGCGCTGATGTCTAGGCTTTAGTTTAGTCAATACAGATTTCGGAGCACTTTCATTTTCTGTGTCCCTTCCAAATAAATGCTTCATATCGGTCCACTTAGTCCAGCGTTCCCTACCAGCTATATGTCCCTTTATCTTTGGAATCTGGTCCTCATCACTGTATATAGCTAATCGAGCTCCACCTGAAAATCTTCTGCACGCCCCTATACTAACAGTAGACTTTCTCCCAAAAGCTTCCACACTGCCAGAGCATGGAACCTTTGAAAACCACTTCCCCTGTAAATATACATTCCAACTCCCCAATCTACTCCCCACTTGAGCAAATCCCTTAGCCATTTACACAATTTCAATAATCTTTCTTACACGATTACAACAAACTCTCAAACCAAAATCGTTATTTGCAATGTAATCAATACAGCAAAAGCCATCATAGATAAAAGCAGAGTGTGGTTGCTTCACTATTGAATTACACCAACTACTACTCAAGCATCCACACTGTTCCCCTACCTTAATCCAAATTCTTTTCTCTTCTCCACTTCCTCTAGTAGCTAGCCAAGCATCCACACTGTTCCCCTACCTTAATCCAAATTCTTTTCTCTTCTCCACTTCCTCTAGTAGCTAGCCAAAAGCCGCACAGGTGCACTGCTAGCCAGAAAAAAAAAAGCGGCAAAACTTTTCAACCAGGAAAATATGCTCTTCGGTACCTTAATCCTTGTCAGGGGGGCTCTCCCTCAGTATGACAGTTGTAGTTCATTTTTGGAAGCTCCAATCCGAACCAGAAAAGGAATTTTCAATTTTCCCGCCATTTATTCTCAAAAAAAAGAAAAGTTTCAAGTTTTGAACTTTTTTCTTTTTTCCGAGCTTTTTTTTCTTTTTTTTCTTTTTTCTTTTTTCCTTTTTTGTTTCTAAAAAAAAGACAAAAAAAGAAATTTGGATTTGTTTGTGTTGTTTTTGTTTTTGTTTTTGTTTTTGTGTTCTTTGGTTTTTTTTTTTACTTTGTCTTGATTTTGATTTTGGGTTATGGAGTGATTTAGTGATGGAGTGATGGAATGAATCATGGAGACAATAAGCGATATAAAGAAAGCACTGGCTAAAGCTAGTAAGAAGAATGATATCAGAGAAGAAGGGAATCTTTGTAATCTACTTGGCAAACGTCTACAGAGTGAAGGACTTTTCTCTGAGGCTATTGATTACCATCGGCGGGACCTGCACCTTAGCCAAGCTGCAGGCAACTCTGCGGGAAGCTGTTTATCGCATCGTGCTCTTGGGGAGTGTTATGCAGGGTTGGGTGAATATACGAAAGCGCTAAAGGAGCATAAACTCCAATTGAACAAAGCTATAGACAACAAAGATAAAATAGAAATCCAGAGAGCGTGGTGCAGCATAGGAAATCTATACTTGGATAGTTTTGCAGGTGAAGGCGATACTGAAAAAAGGAAAAAGATTGCTTTGAAAGCGGAAGCTGCATATGCGAAGTCAAAGGCGGCCATCAATAATTTAAGTCCGAAAGAAGTTGATGATGTCGAGCGTACACAAATGCTGGCTTCTTTGTGCATCAATCAAGGGTATGTTGCTCAGGAGTTGAATGAGAATCCCAGGAATGCACTACTATTTATGGAAAGAGGGCTGAATCTCGCCACAAAAGCTGGAAGCAAGTCGTACATTGCAACTGCGCATAAAGGTATTGGCGTTATTCAAACACATTGTGGTGACTATGAAGCGGCTTTGAAATCTCTAAAAAGCTGCCTTAATGTTATAAAGAAATTGGATCAACCTGCGGAAGAAGCGCATATAAACTCTTTAATTGGTGGTGTTTATTTGCATTTAGACAATTATACACAGGCGAAGCGTTTTTGTAGAGTCGCCTATAAGTACTTTCGGGGCGTTCCTGATGCATATGATGACAGATATCATACGGCAGTAAAGTACGAAGCCTGTGGGAAAATAATTGACTTAATCAATTCTATCAATGAAGCAGAAATATCTGAATCTGAAGACGGAGTGCTCAATAGAAAGCTACTCCCTATATACGAAGAATTGGGAGATATTTATTCGAAATTGGGCTACCATAACAAAAGTCTGCAATTCTACAAAAAACAGCTTGATTCTGGCATAAAGGCTTTGGAGTTCCAAAAGTCGAAAAGAAGTGGAAAAGATAGTCGCTTTTCGATAAAGGATATCGCCGTGATTCACAATTCAATAGCCTTGACATATGATGATTTGAGCCTTATTGATAAATGCGTAGAGCATCAAACAAAAAGGATTCAGATTCTGAAAAACATAGGCGATACAATAGGAATGGCTTGTGCTCAGTATGATATGGCTAATGCAATGAAAGCGTCCGCTTCATTTGATCGAAAGCTAGTTATTCAAAATTTCAAAGAAGCGCTTGCTTCTGCTGAGAGTATTTTGAAGAGAGCATTGGATGTGCCCGGAAAAGTAGTTACTGTCGCTGTAGAAAGCTGCAATGCAGTTTCATTGCTTTATGAACAAGAGGGTGACAAAGAGAGAAAAAAAGAGTATGCCAAAAGAGGGGCAAAATTGTCTTCAAAGTTTCCAATTGAGGCATCGGAAAGTGACAGTGAGAAACAAGACAGTTTGGAAACTGCGATCGACGAAGATGGCTACATGAACATAACCGAGTCGGAAGAAGAAGATAATGAAGAGCCTTCAAAGCAAGGCGTCGGTGTTGCAAGAGTAATTCACAAGGGGTCTCGGCAAGGCCTAAACAAGAAGAATGAGCTGGGAGAAACACCGCTACAAGCGGCAGCGATCAAAGGGGATGTTGACACCGTGCGCAAGCTGCTAAAGCGTGGGGCCGAAGTTAACGTGAAAGATCACGCTGGATGGACTCCCCTACACGAAACCGCCTTGTATGGCAAGCTCGAGCTTACTAAGCTTCTTGTTGAAGCGGGGGCTGACTTGAACGCACAGAGTTCAACTGGCTCCACAGCCCTTCACGACGCGTGTATGAATGGGCATATTGCTGTTGTGGAATATCTCATAAAGAAGGGTGCTGACCTCAGTATAAGATCCTTTAAGGGAAAGATGCCCATTCAAGTCGCAAATGCTGAGGATGCAGATACACGAAGACAGATAGTTCATTTGCTCAAAGCCTGCATGAAACGGAAAGGCATTTCTATTCCCTTACTTCCCCTCGTTGATCGCGGTGGCCAAGAAGAAGATGCTATGCTGATTGCGGATGATGATTACGATGATGGGAGTTGGGCGTCGCCAATACCGAAAAAGAAAAAGCGGCTGAGAAAAAACAAGAAAAACGCAAGAAGCCCTTCACCTGTGGATCGAAAAGGGCTCTCTTCCTCTTCCATTCTGCACATTTCCTCTCAGAGCTCCGGTGAGCACGATTTCTTCGATGACGGCCTCAATACTGAAAGTATAGATTCGGGTAGCCCATTTGTGCATAAAGCGAAAAAGACAAAACGCCTAAAAAGGCATCCCTCTAGTGAGGCAAAAGATTCAAGCGTAATGAAAGTTGTCAAAGACAATAGTTTGGATGGTATTTTCGATTTCGATGACGGTGTGGACAACTCGTCGTCGGCACGCCAATCGGACTTATTCGAATGTGTTGAAAATATGAAACCCAGTAACGGCTATTCCAATTTTCACCCAATCAAGCGCGATAATAAGAGAATAGAAGATTTTTTTAAACCCAAAAGTAGTGATGGGGCTGAGAAAAAGCAAGTTCGGTTTGAAAAGACCATGGTAGTAAAAGAAGTAGGGCACAAACCCGACGACAATGACATCCATTCACCTTCTGGCACATTAAGGGGTTCTCGGGAAAATAGCCCGCTATTTGGAGGGTCCCCTGAAAATTTGGTTGACAATTTTCAGCCCTATCCAGAGCTGGACAATGAGCTTGATGTGTACAATCGTGAACCCTCACCAAAACCGGTCCCTGCTAAGGCTGCAGGGAATGGAAAAAGAACCGGAGAAGGGTGTGAATCAAATGCCTTTGATGCTGTTTTCAATGTTCATGTTGCGCAATGCGGAAATGTGGAGGTTCGATGCCCTATCGACGGATGCAAGTCTGTGCAGTGGCTAATTAGTGCTATCTCGGCCAAAGCGCGAAATGATAGTGGAAGATCACCGATTATATCCAAACTCTGCTCTTCCGAGGGAGCAACTTTGTAAGTACCTTTTAACATATTCAAGTATAGCGATGTAAACGCTGTATTTTTGCTCCTTCTACAGCCTACATTATTAACAATTTCATTTATATTAATACCGTTTGACTCAGGGAAAAGGATACGAAACTTGCAACTATTTTCAAAAATCATAATCCCAACAAAGAAAACGTGTCCAGCTTAATTGCTTTTGTTTCTTCTTGGGCTGATTTTTCGCTTGCAGCCACGTATCGGAACGCAGCTAGTAGTAGAAATCATTCAATATCACACGAGGTCGAGTTGATTTGCCGTTCTTTTGACAATGTTGCAAAAGGAAAAGAAAGCCTTGAAGGCTGGAAGTCAAACTTTACGTTTTCTGAACACTTTTTAAGTCATCCTGATGCCCAGCTTTGCGCCATTGATTGCATTACAGAGAAGCATTTTCTAGACCTGAGGCTTTCAAAAAGCGAGCGCGCTTTGTCTAAACTAGTATTGAGTGATAGCAACGCGAGGGAAAAATGCAAATCTTTAGATTTTTCTGATATCAGCCTAGTGCCGTACACATACTTAGATTTATTTGATACTTTTAAAAAGTGCCAGTCGATTAGCTATTTAGAGCTAAGTAGCTGTCAGCTAGATAACTCTTGTGCTATTTCTTTGGCAGAGTGCTTTGACTCACTGAAGTCGCTCAAGTATTTAGATCTATCTATGAATTTAATATCGTCACAAGTAGCGTTAGGTGCACTTCTTGATGGGACACTGAAAGTAACTGAAGGCGAAGGTCTGCAAAGTCTTGTTTTGTCACATAATCCTCTTGGGGACCACTGTTCTACAGTACTTGGAAATTTTTTAAGCAAAGCCAATTCGCTAGTAACCTTCCAAGCAGCATTTTGTGGTTTCACTCACAGAGTTTTCGAAATCGATTCTCCGTCAATTTTGTCAGAGATTGACGCTATGGGGTTTGCAGAAGGCCTTTATAACTGTTCGAAGAATGGCGTTAAGGCCCTATGTCTAGCTGGTAACAATTTTGGTCTTCAGGGGTTGTTCTATATGTTCCAAAGCCTTGTAAAGGGTGCTTCGTTTGCCGATGAGCCAGATGGTGGGAACGGTAAAAGTTTACCTACTGATTTATCCTTGACGTTGGAGTACCTTGACCTGTCCAACTGTACCCCTTGCAGTAAACAGCCTGTTCACAAATCCAGGACTTTTGGGAGGCAAAACTCTGCCAAAGATGCCGATAACTTTGAAAAAAGATTGGCTGGTGCACTTCAAAATTTTCTAGATGTTTGTGCTTTAAAAGGTTTGCTTTTGACTGGCTGCATACTTCCAACTTCATTCTGGGCCCGATTTGTTGAGTACTGTACTCTAAAGAAAACGAAGAAATTCAGACTTGAAAATTTGAAGATAGACGGGATTGAAGTACCTGATGTTGGATTAAGAATGAACAACGCTTCGTATTTATTCACAGTAATTCCCTTCTTAAGCAACCTCAACAGCCTAAATTTGCAAGGAATATGTTTTGAGGATAAAGGTGCCCAACTACTGTCTCGGAATCTTCGAGATTTGCACGCTTTAGCTAATATAGATATCAGCAACTGTTCTATGACTGAATCTGGGATGTCTATGATACTCAAATGCTGTGGTGACATAGAAAGTCGGCGACCTCAATGGATCAAATACCTCAACATGTCGTTCAATAAGCCCTCTGACTCTGAATGGTTCACTGCCATTGGCCCTTGCATTGAAAATCTATGTAAAATGGAATGCTTGGATTTGAGTGGAAACGGAATCGTTGCCCATTTGTGCCCTGCTGAAGAAAGCACGAACTTAGATTTCCTGCTTCAATGCTGGAACAAAGGCCGCTCTACGACTTCCGATTCATTTTCTCGGGTTTTGACGTTTGACGGCATCAACTTTCCCGATACAGTTATCTTTTTTGAACCTTCCAAAGCATCCACCTAGTCGCATGCAAAATTGAAGGCACCGCCTACAAATACATTTTATTTTCATCACCGCGAAGACTCAATCGCACCTGAAGCATCAGCTTCGGCCTTCATTGCCAACAGGGTTGTTCCCAGTTTTCCCCAATCGTCATTATGAGCACTTTTAAAAGTCTGCAACAACAAAGAACAGCAAGAAAAAAAAGGAAATCAATAAAGAGCACGAGAAGATATACCGCACAACAGCAGCACATGCTTACCTCATCAACATCGTAAACAAACACACTTCCTAAGGCATCCCCAACACATATCCTACTTCCACCTGGTGCCCATTTCAATTTGTTCAATGCAACCTTTGTCTCTACATTCGCCACTGCAGAGGGAACTTCCGTATCTTGGTTGATGTTCCACAGAGTGAGGCGCTTCATACCGTCAACAGCTGCAAATACCGACGGATGTGTAGGAGACCATTGTACATCACAGACGTAGTCCACAGCATCTTCGAAAGAAAAAAGACATTGCTGAGACTAAACCAATATATTCATTAATGCTCTTTCATTCAGGGACGACAATTCAAAAAACAAAGCAGTCACCCGTCACTTACCTTTTGAGACCAAAGTTTAACCGACCAATCAATAGAAGAGCTTAAAACCAAATCTGAATAGTCAACTGCCCCTTGGGGTGGATGTACACTAACACCAGTAACTGGGCCGTAATGGTAGCCCAAGCTATCAGAAATACCTCGTTTCCTATACAAAATGTGAACAAATACGCAATTAGCATCTTTGAATATTCTTCATTCCAATAGCTGTGAAGTACAAAGTCCATTTTAACTTACGATCCGAGTCGATGAGCTGAAAAAACACCACCATCTTCACTCCCAACAATAAATTTGTTTGTTTCTCCTTCTGCGAAAGACATGCATGTTGAAGAAACAGCTTTGTTCTGTTTGTGCTGCAACTCCAATACATCCTGGGGTTCTGATAACATATCCAGAGTCCATGTGCACATTTTACCCTCTGTCGAAATCGAAACTAAGTTATGTGCATTCTGAGTCCCAACTACCTCCAGCCCATATACAGGATGGGTATGGTAATCAGACGAAAGCGGCGTTCGCTGAACTGGCGTATTTTTAGCTCGATTGTCCCACAGAACAACCTGCCCTGCATATGTACCCCCCAAAATCAAATTCGGATGAAACTGAGCAAAGCAACTCGACACAACAGCAGATTGGCACTGGAACGCGTACTCAGGACGCCCTGGCAAATGCATATTCCACACCGCCACTGTGCCATCAGGTTCATTCAGAACGTCAGGATTGTCGTTGTAGGACGCAAGACACAATTCGGGATGCTTAATTGACCAATCCAGAGATGTTACCGCACGCCCTCTACTCCATTTGGTGTCGGCAAACGTTGTGATGCACTGGAGACTATCCAAGGTCTTCAGCCCCTCTTTTAAATCAGAGTCCCTGTGCTCATAATCAATTGTCACGTCATATTCCTCATTCAATGCCCTCTCAATCAACCGACTTGCCCTTTCAAAAAACTTCCCAAACGTGTCTGAATTCATAATATTATCCTTCTGCAATTCTGTTAACTGAGGAGGCTGAGCTGCAGTCTCGGGAGGCAAAGTCACCACTTCGACACTCTCAATCTCAAGCTCTTCCTCCCCCCCTGTCGAAGTACCCTCCCTCCCCTTATCTAGGCCCTTCTTCTCGTCCTCCTCCTCGTTCACCTCCTCCAGCGGGGGTGGTAGGCCTGTGATAGAGGCCTCTGTCTGACACTCCTTGGTGTACACAACCTTTTCCTTTGGCGGAATGTTGACACAAAACGGCTCCGAAAATGACAGCACAGGTTTAGGCTTTTCTTGACTGAATATGTAAACACAATTGATGGAACAACAAATCAACAAACCATAAAAATCGGCAATCATTTCTTTTTCTTTCAGCCCCCACAAAAACGTTTAACGAGAAAATCAACACTTACTACACCACTGCTGGACTGGAATCCTTCTCCTTTTCTTGACTATCACTCACCGAAGCAGCATCACCTGTGTCTGCACTAGTTTTTACAGGCAATACTGTTTCATCCCCAATAAGATTACTCAACAGTTGATTTACCTCTTCCCTTTCATTCTCTCTACTCGCCGCGGGGTTAATCTAAACAAACAAAAAATGATCAATTGACACATTAGTCCATTGCCTGTTTGCTCGCTTTTGCTTTTTGTTTCACGTTCGCCTACTTCCAACCATTTCACCTAACTAACCTTCTGTGCAAGATTCTGATTTGCAGCCGCTTTCCTGGCCTCCCTCGCTCGACGAAGATCCTCCAATTTCTTCTTTTTCTTTTCTAATTCCGCCTTTCGATCCATTTCCCCCTATTTTTTATTTTTTTTTTGCTTTTTCGTTCCTTCTTCCTTTTCACACGTCTCTGAAAACAACACCACACTCCAAATCTTCCTTTCTTTTCAATCAGCCGCTTTCCTTTATAAAGTCTCTTTAACAAAAATATAAAAATAAAATAAAAAAAGGTTCTCCAATTTACGACGAAACAAAAA
>PDIM01010383.1:39801-57887 GCA_002811675.1 Ichthyosporea sp. XGB-2017a
GACGCTCTTCCGATCTCTCTCTGCAGTGTTTTGAACGAAATCGATTAAACATTGGATTTCCTATTTTTTTTTTCTTTTTTGTAAAAAGCGATAATAGAAGCAGAGGGTTAAAGGAAAAGGGGAGGGGGGAAGGGAAGGGAATAGAAGACTCCACGGTAGATGAGGCATGATCAAAAAGAAAAAGACACAAAAACAAAATAGAAAAAAAAAACGTGACGCGCTAATCAGAAACAAAAATGAGCTCAGTCTACTATCAAGCCCTACTGTATTTTCAATGTATAGCATTGGTGGTCGATATTATGTGCAATGGGATTGCAGAATTATTCCGGAACTCTGAATCAAGTTACGATGTGTGGTCATTCTACATGTAAGTTATGAGATCACATTCTTTGTTGATACATTAGGAGAGACAAAGGGAAATCAGCTAACTTTGTTTTCTTTTTCTTTTTCTTTATTGTTTTTTTTTTTTTTTTTTTTTTTTTTTTTTTTTTTGGGGGGGGGGGTTGCCATGTAGTGTTCAGCTTGTTTGCATTTTTGTAAACATCCTTGCACTCTTTATGAGTTTCTTAAACACCTATGTGTTTAAATCGGGCCATTTTCATCTTCTTACTAGTCGATTTAAGAGTACTATATGGATTTCTATATTTTATTTGGGAATCACGGCTGGATTATACACCTGGAGAATAGTTGAGTATTTTATTTTCATTTGTACGAAAGAAGAAAAGAAAGACAAAAAAAGTGTAATATTTACATATGATTTCCCTTGTTCTTTTGTGTGTTTGTGGATTAACGTTATAGATTGAGACAAAAGATAATGCCCATGCATATGTTTATAGCGCTGGTTTAGGCACTTTGTTCTGTGCCCAAAGAATCGGTAAGGAAATCAAGTCAACCTTGTTGTATTGTCTACTGAGTTTGAATCTAATCAACAATGTGTTTTAATTGGGGAATTTTACAGCTGCAATCTTTTATTATCACTTCTATAAGAAAACTATCCTTCAACTGGGCCATCCAAAGTTCTATAGAGACTCCGAATGGATTCGAAATGGGGAAATCATCACTACAACAACCTGAAAGCAGACACAAGAAGCAAAAAAAAAGAAAACGGGGGAAGGGGGGGGATCAACTGTGTGTGGATTGTGTATGGCCTATGGGAGTGGAAGTGTGTGAGGGAGGGATGGGTAACAGAAAAAGAAGTTCCTGTACTAAATAATAAAAGTCAATCAGTCTTCTCACTTTAATCCCCTTTGAATTTCAGATTTGTCTTTTCGCTGACAACTTTTGTGTGCAAAAGTGAAAATAAAAAAAAGCCTCCCTTATTATTTTTATACAAAAAATAAAAAAAGGAAGAACCCCGAAAAAAGCAACTTTTTTTTCTTTTTTGTTTGGTTTTGATTTGGTTGTGACTTTTTTTTGGAATTAGAAGAAAGTTGATTTGTTGATTATTCTTTCATAGTTTTGTTGTCTTATTCGGTAGAGCATAGTGCTAATCTCTTAGAAAAATAGCTATTTGGAAAGAGTTGCAAAATGTTGAAATCTGTTTCAGGGAAGGCGTGGTGTCTTCGTGAACGTATCAGGGGAAGGGCATCAGTGATTTCGCAAGCTAACAGGTTTTTCTGCTCTGGCAGTGTTAAATTTGGATTGAAAAAGGATCTTTATGCAGAAGGCTGTGAGCTTAAAATCTCATACAAACCTTCAAGTCCTGGAATTGGAGTCCTTGATATAGATACGCCAAGTCTTGTGGTAGATTTGGATAACCTGGAACATAACCTGCGTTCCCTCAAACAGGTAGTTAATGAAGTAAATCCCAATGTTGATATTAGACCCCATGCAAAGGCCATCAAGTGCCCAGAAATAGCCCATATGCAAATGCAAATGGGTGGAGCAATAGGGGTGTGCTGTGCAAAATTGTGGGAAGCGAGAAGTTTAATGGAAGGGGGAATTAATGACATTTTTATCACAAATGAAATCATTGGAAGGAAGAAACTTGAGAATTTGGCTGAGATTATTATGTACAACCCGGATTCGATTGTGTCTGTTTGTGTTGACAACAAGGAGAATGTGGATGAAATGGCTGCAGTGCTTGGGGACTATGGCGTCAGAGCCGAGGTTGTTGTCGAAGTGAATGTCGGGCAGAACAGGTGCGGAACAAAACCGGGGTTGGACGCTGTACGTCTGGCTGAGCATGTTGCAAAGCACAAAAACCTCGATTTCAAGGGAATCCAGACATACAATGGAGCTATTCAATTTGCTCGGGAACTTCATGATAGGCGTCAATTGATTGATGGTGTGAGTAGAAAAGTGGAGGAAACACTCGATGCATTTCATAGCAGTGGTATTGAAGTGCCCTATGTGACAGGAGGAGGTACCGGAACATTTTTAATTGATTTGGAAATGGATGTGTTTACTGAAATTCAACCAGGCTCTTATGTTTTTATGGATACGAATTATGGGCAAAACTTTTTGGATGCAGAGAATGCAAAGGTTCTCAACGAACATCTATTTCACCAAAGTTTGTTTGTTTTGGCTTCTGTTCAGAGTAATTCTCCTAAGAACTTCTGGGCTGTTGTTGATGCTGGTATGAAGGCTGTAAGTTTGGACTATGATACCCCTCACGTTTTGCTGAGCAAAAAGGACGACAAGGATTCTGCATACGCGCCTACTCCTGTGTACTCTTCGGCAAATATTGATGACAGTATTCGCTATATTTGCGGGGGTGACGAGCATGGGATTTTGGTGAGTGAGAAGCTTGAAGCGTCTTATAAGAATGGAGATGTTGAGAAAGGTATGGATGACTGCAATACACTGAGACTCAAAGACCTGCCTCTTGAAGAAAAGATATGGCTTGTACCGGGTCACTGCGACCCCACTGTCAATATGTATGACCATATAGTCGCTATTCGGGATGGTGCTGTAATGGACACTTGGGCCATTACTGGAAGAGGTCCTGGGCATTGAACGCACTGCCATAAAACGAAAAATATTCAAATCTTGTTTATAATGGCGGTCCCATTAGAAGGGTATAAGAGGATTTATTTACAAAAGGTAGTGAAATTGTTTCAATTGTAGGTTAAGGTAAGGAGCATGGCTCGTTATTAGCTGGACATTTTAGCGCACATTTGACCTTCTTGCATATCGCCTTTGCAAGGCTGTCCGTGGATTTTCTTATCGGGTATTCCGCAGTCAGGATTACTAAGTTGTCAGAAATAGACTCCCCATCCTCATCACTTGTGGCGCTTTTCTTTCTAAAAACATTCCAAAGTGAACCAGCCCGCGAGGGAGCTGAAGGGCTGCCACAGGGGTGTCTGCCCTTTGGCACTGCATCCGATACAACAACCGCGTCATCCCTCATTTGGTAAGATATCTCCAAATCCTGCACTTCTGGGCATTCTTTATAAATATCCTGGGTGAGTTTACAAATAAACTCTTTAAAATTAAACTCGACCTTTTTTTTTAAAACAATGGATTTCATGTACTCGGAGGAGTCTGTTCCGCCAGCTCCTCGGTTCTTCATGTGTCTCTGAATAGCTTTTTCCAACTGCTTTGACCCCGATTTCCCCTTGTATTTTATATCCACACATTCACCCGATAGAAGCTTAGAAATGCTAATACTAAATTCAAATGCCACTTTTGTCAGCTCAGCACTGTTGGTTCCCTTTACACTGATATAAACCTCTGGAGGTGTATTATTCTCCTCAAAGTGTCGCATCAAAAGGAATCCACAGGCACTAGGAGCATTGGTGGCCACATCTTCTTCAAACATCAAAGCAACAGCTGGCATACTTGAGGCTCTTGTTGCCCGTGGGACTGGGTATTCTTGATCACTGAAACTGTTCTTAGGCAAACCTGCCTTTCTAAACTGCTTTCTAAATGAGTTCATCTTAAAAATTCTCCTTTGTACAAACTTCACAAGATCTTTCACCACATTCTCATTTCAATCTCCCTTTGGAACAAAATCTATTGTATTACGACAAATCTGTAATCTAACAAAGCAATAACAAAAAAAAAAAGAGCTAATATAAAAGAAAGACTGATAATGAAGGGCTCTTTTTTGTTTTATTTACATATTAAACTTGTAAAAAATTCCCGCTTATTAGCAAAACCAAAACAAAATTCTGCAATTATATATTATTCAAAAAGTTTCGGGTTTCTTTCATCCATTTATAATTGAGTTTTTGTATGATTATAATTCATTGTATGATTGACTTGCCTGACATTGGAATATAGACATTGTAAATTTGCTCATGACATTGCTCATGTAAATTTCGCAAAACCTTTCTTCATTCGAGAACTTTGCGCATGCAGCTTTATAATTTATTATGGACCTTTGTATAAATGTGGGAAAGTGGGAGAATTTAAAGGAAGTTTGATTCATAATTGATCAATTGGTCGTGGATAAATCCACAACTGTTGACTGATGGAAAAGTAATTATGAAATCTTCTGCATTATAAATCGTAAAAAACCTCCGCTAATTAACCTTGAGTCACTTAATATAATATAAACCCCCTGTGGCCAGCCTCTTCGCATAAAAAAAAAAATCAAAAAAATACCCCATACAAATCCCGATACAAATGTTTAGACCCTCTCAGAGGGGGTTTATCGAGCGAGCTTGCGAGCGATTCCTCCTTACTGATCGACAATTTAAATACACTTTTAGGGCGTCCTCTGATTGGCTCCTGGAATTTGGGCTACTATCTATAACCCTAAAGAAGAAAATGGCGAGCGAGCCGACCTTTAGGTCATTGCAATTTTAATGGTCTTGATCACTCAGGAGTCAGGGTTATATAAACGCACTCGGCACTGTCGACCTGCACGCCTCGCCTGCATAATTTGCGTCGTAGTGAAAGGTGGGTCCAGCTGTGGCCGGGACCCGGGTAGTCATTATTCATGAAGTCGCCGATCAAGAAAATGAACGTCGTGTCGTCGACCGCGATGCGTGGATCAGCGAAACGATTTTCTAGTCCTGCAGGCGCATGATCAGGCGTTGATGATCATGAGGCCTTTTTTATATAATTACAGTCACTTATTTTGAAAATCCTCGTTGAAAATAAGATCAATGACCCCGCCTTAATTTATAATTCGACAGCTCAGATTACATAACTAAGTACCGAATTCGAAGATGGAATCTTCTCACATCATGTACAGATTTATTTTATTTTCGAGTTTAATTTCGCAAAAAACATGTGCTTTTTAATTATTTGGTGCAGTCATGCATGGCATGGCCTGGGTTAGGAATTAGGATTTGGGTTTGTAATTTTCAATATTTGACGCGCGTGCACGCACAAAAAAAAACTTCGTATCCATGAGAAATTGATACATGAGTAGTTTTGATTGTACAGCTGAGTACTCATAATGTACCAAGGAAAAGTGGGAACTGAAAATGTACACAAGTGGAACATGAAAAAGCTATATATATTCGTAACCCGCACACTAACATCCCCCCCACACTACAATATTGTAATTGTGTTAACGTCCCCTAACTACAGTAGTCATGGCGAGTACTGCCTCTAATTGTTACTACGACGTCTACTGTGCTCAATTCGTATTTTCGTGAACGGTTGCTAATGGTTCAGGAGTCAGGTGTCACATATATCTCGCTCAATTTTTGGATAAAAAAAAACGAAAAACTAACATAAATTGTAAATTGCGTCAAAGTGGAAAAAGAAGTCCAATCCATCTCAGCTAGTACTTCAATCGACCCTTATAACTCATGGGTCCATTCAAAGTGGGAACCAGTAAATGAAATGAGAAGCCAAATTACACTCTAATGTTGTGCATGAAGTAATTAACTATACTGCTTTTTCAATCTTTTAATTGTAACAACCTCCTTTTATCCTAAATACTCGGGAATTTCTGGGCTTCAGCGGCGATTCTTCTATACTACACTAGATCCAAAGCGAGGATAACACCTTGCACCTTCGGGAACGTTTGAACATGTAGTAGTCTTTGATTGGCTCAGAACAGTGTCTTTCGAGCATTGTTTTCAGTAACTGTGCCTTCACACTTCTCACTGACTGTAATGTTAATAATAATAAATAATAAAGACGTTTTGAAGCACTGAATCTTATATTTAGTGCAAGATACAAGTTGTCCTTAGATCTAGGGTAGAAATGACCTATAAAGCTTCGCAGTTAAAATGCTCTTTGTCTCAAATAGGAAAACCCACAGACTCCCCCCACCCGTCAGCACCCGTCGGAAGACTGTGGCCCTATACTTGCACAATAGGGCAGCTTAAGCTAAATTCTTGGCAGTTTGAAAACACTGCAACCAAGTACTGATAGAAAGTTATAAGCTAGGCCAAGCGGTGCGGAGCGATCGAAGTGACGTGCGAGACATAACACTACAATGGATTCTCTATACCTTTTGCTATGCTCAGACATATTCTAGTAGGGATAGTGAAAGGTCGAGAGTGAAAGGAGAGCGAAAGAGTGAAAGGAGAATTAAAGGACAAGTTTCCTTTCTAAAGTTCTGTTTTGTTCCTCTTTTACTGGGCCTGTTTAATACTTTTTTAGCCAACTGTTATGACGCAATATTAAGTAAACTTATCGAAATTTTTGGTTCTTGTTGTTTATGTTTGAGCCACGGGAATTTTGAAAATCCCATCTTTCCATGATGCAATTCTTTTCAATGAAGTGCTGTTTTTTGAAAGCAGCTTGCACTGTGTAAAGAGGAAATATCGCCTGCTAAAGCTTTGGCAGTGGTACGAATACCCACTATCAGTTAAAAAGAAAAGCTTGAAGGATGTTTAAACGGTTTCCAAGTTTTTGAACAAGGATGCTGAAAGCTCGATTGAAGGCGGACCTTTGCGCTACTGAGGTGGTCCCTTTCTAGAGTAAGAGGGCTAGCTTCACTGTTAATCCACTTTTCTTAACTTAATCTTAAGCTAAAGATCAGTTTTTCCACCAGGTTAATCATTTGAAATCTACTCGATAAGATTCGATATGATTTGATTTGCTGCTTTTAGAGTATAGCCCTTAAGCATTTAATGCCCTGAAGCCACAGCAGCCTTCCAAACTCTAATAAAATAAATGCATATTAAATTTGGTTACATTTCTTTCAAATTCGAAACAGTGTTTTCTTCAGGTCTATCTTTGCTTACAGGCGTAGAAGATAAAAGGGGCCACCCACTAATTGTGTCGAATGGATATGTCTCTCTCAAAAGTGTTGAAGCCACTTTGTGAACTCACAAACAAGAATCGCACGTGCAAACTATAACTCCACTTTGTGGCTGAGCATTCACCTGAATGGCTCCTTTTTTCCGCTTTTATCTTGTGCGCTTTGCTCTTATAATGAAAGCAAACAAGTTTTTGAACAACGCCTCTCTGCTGTTCTTTGAAAACATGAAAGAGACAAAAGCCATCTAGAAGGCAGCAGCGGAGAAACAAATATATCCATACTATTTCAAAAAGCTTCACTTTGCAATGTATAATTGATCAAAACAAAAAGTGGCAGGCACACGAATTATTAGATTGTATAATATAGGCGAATCGTCGATTGATTTTAATTCCCTGAGGGGAATAGCAGATGAAACATAGACTGTGATTGGTCCATTTCTTCAATGAGATTTAATTACCTCAAATAAAAACACCTCAAGGAAGCGCGATTGGGTACAAATGGGGCCATTCATTCTTGTTCCGTTCCTTCATTTAGATCCCTTTTGGAAATTACAGACTTTCAAAGTCCGCGTGAGTGTTTCCTTTTCAGTCTTTTTACACACGAAACCTTCAGTATTTTTGCAGGAAAACATATGAGTCCCCAGCTTCAACAAATAATTTCTTCGAAATATGTTGTATTTGGCTCATCTAAACACTAGGATATCTATTTGATTTGCACGTTTTGCTCTATCAAAAATTGAGAAATTTCTCCTCAATATCCAAAAGGTAAGTATGGCAAAGTATGGCCCATTTTTTTAATTTGAAAGCAAGAGGTTTTTATTTCGACGATCGGATGGGGAATTAAAGCCTTAAAAAGGCGAAAGTTGTGGTCCACGTTGGATTGCCATCACAGTTGTTTGCTGACCAGAGTAGAAAATCTTGACTTGAGAGTTCGTAGCTTCAATTTTCACCTAAAGTAGCTTTTATTAACAAAATTAAACGGAAAAATAAATCTTAATCGATTGCTAAAAGTGTAATTTATCAGTAATGTACTCCAATTGAGTGCTTTATTTGACTTGGTGATGAAGGGTGCAAAGTAGTTGGTGTTTTATATAGATATTTACAGATCGGGAGAGAGGTGCTTTTCTCGAACAGATTCAACGAATATGGACTTAGATGACATTAAAACGGTTTTCTTGCATCGATTCCATATCTAACCGATCCATAAAAGCCTGGTCTTCCTCCGTAGGCATGTTATTGCCAACACGGTGCGCTCTGTCGTGGTCCAAAAGGTTGAAGTTTTTCCTTTTGATGATATATTGACATATTTGGCCACCAATATTGATGGGCATTACGGTCATTTGACAAGCGAAGTAGCACCCATCTTTTCTTTTTCCAACACTAATACCATTCCAAGGAAGTTCGGTGGATGTAACGCAATCCATGTTGCTAATTTGTTGTTGAGATACAACAAACTCTTCACAGAAAGTTAAGGACTTGGCATTTTGACCGACAATTTCAGGGTTCGACCATCCCATGATGAGCTCGAACAAATTATCAACGTGAATGTAATTATAGTTGGCATCAACAACTTCAATGGTTGTCATGTTGCTCAACTGTGCTTTTTGCTGCAGAAGAACACATTGCTGGCTGACATTGTCAAAGTCCATTTTCAAAGCATTCATTTCAGTTCCCATTCTCATGTTTTCGGTTTTCAGGAAGTTGACACACTTCTTTGCGCATTCAATGTATTCAGTGGCTTTCTTAATAATCTTTGACTTGGAAAGGCGAGTTTTTTCAGAAGACATTGATGGTATTGACACTCTCAATTCATCTATACAATTTCGGAGTTTGTCTCTGCTTCTTTGTTCAGCAGCTTTGTGGCCAGTAAGTCTTCTCGACGGTTTTGAAGATGGGGTTGAGGCTTTCTCTTGGTCTGAAAAGCTTGAGCTTATGCTATCAGCGGAATGTTTCTTTAACATTTCGGTCGGCTCGGTCTTAAATCCAGTGGGGGTTGTACAGCTTGGAGTGGAAGAAGGGCTGAAGTTTGCCAGATCAGCTCCGCTTGCTCTTTGTTGAAGAGGAACTGTTTGAAAGTTGGCAATTTCCTGATGCGATAAACCAAAATCACCGGCCAAATTACTGTTTAAGCTCGAAGACAGGACAGAATCCATTTGCATTTTCAGATTTCCACTGTCAACCAAACTATCCCTTGCTACACTTTGATTAGCACTACTGCTGAACATTATACAAAACAATAGCACAAAAATATCTCTTTGTTGCAAACTCCCTTAAAAAAAAAATACCTCCTCTTACTAAACAAATCAAAATCACAAATCGAAATCTAAAGCTTTGCCTGAACACAGCTGTTTAAAGAAATATAAAAAAAAGAGAAATAAAGTGCCTGGTTCATACAATTTGCACTTTTATAGTTTGGGTGAAAAAATGGCCCCAACAATAAAAAAAAATGAAGCCATTTTTCAAATTCGCATTGTAGCTTTTTTCTAAAAAACTAAAGAATAAAAAAGGGCTCGGTTTTCTCTTCCTCGGGTTTTCTCCGATCGAGTCTTTATACTTTTTTAAAAAAGGCCTTAAATTTATTGGGAAATTTGTTTTTTGGTCACTTTTTTTTTGATATTTTTTATATATTTTTTATTTTTTATTGTATTTTTAAAAAATTTTATAATAATAATATAATTATTGGTAATTTTATTATAATTTTTTTAAGGGAAAAATTTAGGGACACTTTTCTTTACCTCAAATAATTTGCTATAAATTAATCGAAATTTGGTTTGGTTAATCGTCGATAAATTTCTCATTCCCATATGAGGAGTGAAAATATTTCTGACGACGTTACGTTTGAATTGGCTTTTTTATTCTTCTTTTATGCAATTTTTTTTGCTTGGAATTGTTGAAAGGTTACTACTGTAGGATTTTATATCGCCCAACTTTTTGCTAATTTCCATGCGCTAGCTTGCAGGTCATTGGTCTGCAAAAGGTTTGGAAAGCCAAAGGGAGGGCCAATATTATAATTGTAATATTGAATCACGATAATGTTTATGTTCCAGTGTATATTTTATTTTGTACGAGCCTATCATTAAAATCTCCGCCCCTTAAAGCTACTTTTGAAGTTTGGCTCTAGCCAGAAATGGCAAGGAGAGCTCCTCTTTTGTTCTGTTGGTATTTTGTACGTCAAAAACAAAATCCTACAAAAGAAATCATGGCCTGCTTTTGGGTTTGAACTGCCCTGAATTTGTGCATTCCAATTTCGGTACTTTTTGCACGATATTGAAGAAGCTCCCCGTTGCCAGAGTGACGAAATATTCTGTCAAGAATTTATATATATATATAATATAACCTGCAACGTCGCGAATGTTAGGGGTCAGCTGCCTAATAATTATTTAATTATTCTACTAGCTTGGAAATCTCCACGGAGAGACACAGAGTTTGCGAGGAAGGTGGAGAAACACCTATAATTCCTTCGAAAGTTCATGCGGGGTTGAGCGAGTGGTTCTTTCATGAAAATTTCCATTGTTCAGCAGCAAACTTTTTAAGCAGCTTATATAAGCTTATAGCGCGCAACTGTACGTAAATGTATATAGTACGACGAATAATTACTCATATCATAGGTGTTATTCCTGCACACTATCTTTTTGTGAGGATTTTAACACAGAAATGGATGTTGAGTCACTTCTGTGTGCACTACTGTAATTCCGCGGAGCGCTTATCGAGCGAGCTTGCGAGCGATTCCTCCTTACTGATCGACAATTTAAATACACTTTTAGGGCGTCCTCTGATTGGCTCCTGGAATTTGCGCTACTATCTATAACCCTAAAGAAGAAAATGGCGAGCGAGCCGACCTTTAGGTCATTGCAATTTTAAACGACGTCGGAGCGGCTTGCAAACTGCAGCATGCAGCTATCTGGGCCCATTGTAACAGTCATTAATTCCAATTTTGGCAGGGCATATATAGATTCGCCAATAAGATGGCTATAAATTTGCCTCATGACCAATGATAAGGGAGAGAAGAATCCAACATTCACCAATAGGAGAGCTTCTTGCTTTCTCTTTAACGGATTCCTTCTTTTCATAACTGGAAAGGCCAGCTCCTTTTCAGGTTGCTGCTGGTCTGCTCCAAAAACCCACCATCCTGTAATCGACAGACAACGTGAATTGCGGTAAAATAGAAAATGGCCAAACAGAAGGCTCAAATCCCGTCTTGTGACCTGAAAGCAAGTATTCGAAAATTATTCATTCAGCTGCGTTCCTTTTGCTATGTATAATTATTATATATAAGAACATGCATGTAAGAATGTTATAATCGGATGTTTAATAATTTTGAAACCGCAGACAGGAGCCTACCGACCATCATTCCAGCGACCTGTATGAACAATGACGTCGTGGTCAGCATTACAAGCCTAGCTTCTCACAAGTGCACACCAAATGTCTAACATTCTTTCATTTCTAGTTTAAAAAAAAGTCAAAGTAAAAGCCTCACATTTCATGTATTTCATGTTTAATTTTAATTATCATTACAAACTACCTGCCTGAGTTATATTCTCCACCAGCATGAAACGCCTAGTACAGCTGTTTATCTCCCCTATTGTCTATCGTGGGCTTGTTTCCAGCGAAGTTGAATCCACTTTCACTATACCTTTTGGTATTCATCTCCTGGTTTATTGCGGTTTAGCTTTTGCAATTTAGGTGCGCGAGTGAATTCGACACTAACTTTATGTTTTGGGCTTTTTTCTTCAAATTTCATGCCACAAGAATGCAAACCATCCTTTGTCTTTTTCTTTGACACGCCTGAACAGAAAACGAGAATTGCTCAATAATGTGCTCACTTTCCATAGCGACAAGTAAATTGCACCGACATGAAACTAGACGGCGTGCAAATGTGATGCTGATGATGCGCATGCATATCTACTATTTCCTTTATTCTGATAAAGCAAGGAATTTAAGTAACTTTTGAACTTCACATATCCTAAGGGAAGACGCAAAAAAAAACAGAACTGTTAAAAACAATATTTCTCAAATACGATAAAATATATGGAATCACTAGTAGTGTTGTTGGTCATGTTGGTCGAGTCAGAAGTTCGCTTTTGTCTCTGGGCATCACATGAGGAATATCTAGGTCCGCAAAGCAAAGCACCTTCACTTTCCACAAATGCAAAGAAGAGAGCTTCTTCAAATGCCCAAACGTCATCCAAAGGATCCGCCCAGAACACTATCCAACGCTCCCGTCCAAAGCAGCACAAGCAAAATTTCCGGGGTTTCACGGCTGCAAACAAAGACAAGATCCATCTCGCTATCTCCTTGTAAAAGATTCTCAGCTATTTGAAGTTAAACAAAACGTTCAGCAAAAAACAGCAGCGAAAACCAAACAATTCGAACCCTCAAAGAATGGATTGAACAGTGTACATCACACAGACCACGGACGGCCAACAAACAACAGATTAACATTGCATGAGTTAAAAAACTTACAGTGACTCACAAAAGGATGCCGTTGACAGAGTGTAAAAATCATTATATGCTTTCACGGACGAAAACTTCCGACTATTCAAACAACAATAGACACAATATATTAGATTTCATCGCCATACTCGACAAACAAAAAAGCAAAACGACAAGCACCAAGGACTGTCTCAGCAACGAGGAATTCTTTCTATCAGCAAAGGGAAGCATTTCAACAAGGAAACACACCTCTATTTTGACAATTTTGATCTTTTTGGAATAATCATCATCAAAAGTCCAGGCTCACTTAAAAGCTTAGCGAAAGTGTGGCTTACTTACATTTCCACTTCTAGTTATCTCGTTCTTTCAAAACATAATTCCTACTTCAAAAAGAAAGAATGGAAGGAGAAAAGCAAAACAAAACAAGTCAATAAAAGCAAGAAAATGTAAACTAAACCAACTCTCAAAAGAGTGGGGCTTAAAGAACGTAGCATAAGGTCCAGCTAGATAGGTGTAAATCAGGTTTTCGATCTTAATTTTAATAATCATTTATGATCATTATTTTCAGTATGTGTTACTCATCCTTTCACACTCTAGCACTGTTCAGACCTCAATACAATTCTTCCATCCATTTGAAAGTCTTTTCTTTTTTTAGAATAAAAGTTTACCTTTATAATAAGAGTTCACTGAGAAGCCTTCTCTCACCAAAAAGCTGATTTCGAATGATTCCAAAAAAGGGCTGCATAGAAGCAACTAAAAAGAAACAACAAAAAAAAGAAATCAGACGTTTAGTCACAAAAGAATAAATCAAAGCCACACAAACAAACACAAAGAAATAAGAGAATAATGACAAGGGGATTTCTATTGAATTGGGGTCAGATGGTGATGCATGTTTCCGTTGTATAATCATGGATTCATACGAGTATGGATGCTTTCGTCATTCCAAAAATCCCAAAAGGATATTCCTTTCTACTTGTCTTCTCATATAAGGATCTGTGTTCAAAACAGTTGAAAAAAATAAGGCTTACTTACCTTTCTAGCATGTTTCATTTTCAAAAATGGAATCTGCACAGACGCAGAAGAGAAACCAACACGAACTTCTCTTCTGCATCTACTCAAACCCAAATCCATCTCAAAACTAAATCCATCTCAAAACTAAATCAATCAAAACAAAGCCAAACGAACCAAAATCAAACAACGAAAATAAAATAACAAAGAAAACATGTGGGCCTTTTTATAACCAAAAAATTCATAGAAAAATCAGTACAAAAAAAAAAGAAGATCACACGAGGAAAAAAAAAAGAAAAAAAAAACCGAGACGTCGACTCGCTCGGGCTCGAAAAAAAAAAAAAAAAAAAAAAACAAAAAAAAAAAAATAACCAAAACAAAAAAAAAAAATAAAAAATAAAAACATACAATGAAATTTCAAAAAAAGGAAAAAAACAAAACAAACCAAAAACATAAAAAAGCAGATTCTTCCTGTTTTTGCTTTCAGCAAAGCAAATCCTTCTTTTCTTTTTATTCAACGACGAACTGAAAGACGTCAAATACTCCATTATATTGCTATGTAAGCTATGCAGAGTACTGTGGTCGACACCCAGGCTATATAGTACTGCTTCTATGTTTCAGCTATCATTTTACCGCTGGAAAGTTTAGGTCTCATCGTGTTTCGCGCCTGTAGGATTTCTAATAGAAGTGGCTGGTGTTGTAGCACTTCCGATAGGAAGCTAGGTGTGATTGATACCTCGTTGAATTCCTGAACGGCAAGTTTGAGGCAAAATTCCCGAACAGAAAAGACTTTCCAATGGTCTGCAGATACAAAAAAAGATGCGACATTGTCAATAGTTATTTCTTGAATGACAAAGTCTTCTGCATTTTGTTTGAGTTCCTCTAAGCAGTACTGATCTGCTGCCCGGTATAGTTCAAATACGTTGTCATACGAGATATCGGCCTTGCCAGTGTAGAGAAATTGAAGAATACCAGCAAACACTTCTGGTCGTATGTTTGGCACTGAAATAACACTCCGGTCGCTGTCACTTGTGTTCTCAATATATTCGCCTTGGCGCCGAAACATTGAAGCAAAGAAATCACACCTGCACGTCAAGATGGCCTTGTGGGCGTAGAATGTCTTATTATCACCCGATGGCGTGACTTCAGAACCTACATGAAAAACGACATCATAGAAGCAATCCAACTCATTTTGACCATGGTCCGGAGCACTTTCACCCAGCAGCCTATCCATATCTTGCAAGAAGCGGGTTTTGAAACCCGCTTGAACGCAGGCATCCTCGTAGGTTGCTTGGGCATTCCTCACCTGCTTATCTTTTTGCTCAAATGAAATCTTGCTCGACCCGAGCTTGTCCCAGAATGCGCGCCTAGAAATAAGTATTTCTTTCATTAGCACATTGTTTGGTGCGATATCTTTGGCAAAACCAGGTGTGATTGATATGGAATCAAAATGCCACAGAAGGAAGTCTAGGCAAAATGCCCTAACTGAGGCCACTTTCCACTTTTCAGCAGAGAGCAGCACTTGAGTAATGTTATCAATTGTTGTGTTATCCTTTAAGAACTCTGAACAAACTGTCTTGAGGTCTTTGATCCCGTACTCATTGGCGGTCATAAACAGTTCACAAGCTATGTCGATATCTACTTCGATGTCAGCCGTATACAGATACGTGAGGAACTTGGAGAACACCCGGGGTCTGATATGTGGGACTTTTATGGTGAAGTTTTCACTGGAAGGGGTGCATGGACTTTCTTTGCCTCCCTCGCTACCGGGGGCGCTGCCATGACGACTAATTGTTATTAGATTGCCTTTGTGTTGGTGTTCTTGCTTTCCAGAGAGTCTGCTCTCATAAAACAACTTTGCAAAAACAGGGCTGCGGGAAGCTAAAAGCATTTGGTGCCCGTTAAATATATCAGGAGCTTCCATGATTGATGCACCGACTTCGAATCTCACATCTGCAAGACTACCACAAACGGTGCTTTTGTCGAGTAGAGTTGAAAAGTCGCGGACAAGACTTCGAAAACACGAAGACGATTCTTCGTCTACGAAAAAAAAAGTTGCCGGATTTTTTGTATATCTGACACCATCGAGCGAAACATCAACATGTACAAGGGTGTTTGATAAAATGCCAGAAGATATTTCACAAACGAGCTTTACGCAAGGAGGAGATTCCAGTCCTAATGCTAGTGCAGGGACTCTGCGGAACTTTGCTGGATGAATCCAACTTGGAAAGGGGTATTGACCTGACGAATCACTGTTGTCTTTGTAACCGATAGAGCGAGATGAAGTAGTGTTTCTAGTATAAATCCCTCCTGTTGCAGGCCATGAAAATGAAGAGTGACGTTCATCTTTTGAGAGTTCAATCACCAAGTTTGATTTACCATCCCAGATAAGATTACTTGATAATTCAAAGCTTACCCACTCATCCTCTGGCAGCATACTTTGGTTGTAACTCTGGGGCCCATGCACTACTACAGTATCATGAAATTCAGTAATGGAATCGTCTTCGGTCCAAGAATAGGCTATTCTGAAATTCTCAAGCGTTTTATCAGGACTGTCGCAGATTTTTAAAGAAAACTTTTTGATAATAGCACCGTTGAACATCCCACACTCGCGGAACTCTGATGCAAGATACAGAGCTTGGTACTTTTGTGCTTTGCAGAGAGTGTTGAAAGGGAGAAACCCACCACTATTTTTCGGAAGTTGCAATGACGTTGACAGCGGCTTAGAGCAAAGAAGCTCCCGTTCATTACATGAAGCAGATTCTGCTTCGTAAAGTTCATCTTTACGAGCACGGCCTCGGACTTTGCAAGGGAAGTTTTTGTCGGTATCGACGTTTGAGAAGCGCACTCTAACTTTACTCGGGTCAATCAAGTTGAGTTCTTCATTCCACAAAGATTCAAATGCTCGGATTACCAATTTTTTGCTGTCATGACCTCCCGAAATGCGACCTTGGCTAGATTTGGTTCCTGGATTTAATGTAGAAATGGGGGAAAGAAACACGGAAATCCGATTATTAGCCCTTTTACTCTGCTTGACTCCACTGACCTGAAACAGATTAAAAGTATCGCTCAGATGATGTATATCCTGATCCTCATAGTCCGATTCTGTCCTTGCACTTCCACCACCTGAGGTTGTATTGGCAGCGCCTTTCACTCCTCCACCAATACCTGAAGAGAGATCCTTGTCTAAATCTAAACTACCTGCTCCACCCACAACAACCTCACCAAGGCTGGTCCCACTCGAAGATGCCGCTCCACATGACCCTGGTCCCCCACTACTACTTACTCCACTGCTGATTACATTAGTCACTCCTCCCCCTCCTCCTGTATTACTACTCGATCCCAGAGTCTCAGAATTGGAATCACTTCGAAAGAGTCGCAAAGGAGGAGAGTTTGGGGCAGATCCCAGCATGGGAGAGGCATCCTCCACACTAGACTCATTATAACTATCACATCTCTGCCTCCGAATGGGATTACTGCTCCCACCTCCCATCGCATTACTAATATTGCTGCTACTGCTATTCGTACTGGAGCTGTTCACAATCGCTTTGCCAGCACCTCCCCTCAAAAGAGCACTGCTACTACTACTGCTAATGTTGGTCAATATACTCGTAGGGAGATTAGAAGTGCTCTGGTGTCCAGCTGCAGTTGAGGAAGGGCCAGAGAGATCTCCACCCCAGCTGTGGTCGGTCACAGCCCTTGCCTTTGGAATGGATGAAGGCGTAAAGGAGGTAGAGGAATGGGATGCTGAAGAAGATGTCCTGATCAACGGACTGGCGGAAAATGAAGGCGTCAGGCTGGACCCTTTGTTTTGACTATTATTTTGATGATTACTTTGATCAGTATCATTCGCATTATAATGGGAATGAATCTGACCACTATTATTGCTATTAATATTGCTTCTGCTGTAGAGGGATCCCTCCTGATTATTTTTAGTATTGCTATCACCCAAATGGCCCCAGGACTGTTCAGATCCCATTCCTCCTCCTGACAATCTTCTTTCTTTTCCCTCTCCCATTGCCATGTCGCCCGCTTCCTCCCTTCTTTCAGACGTCCCCTCCCCACCCTCTCTTTTCGTCCCCAAAGAACTCCCCACTCTCCCCTGCTGACTGTAAACCCCTCCTCCTCCTCCTCCTCCTTGCAAGCCGCATGGTTGATCATCCCCCTGAATGTTATTACAACGACTACTCGAACCCGATTCCAGCTGTTTTTGTCCTTCCATGCACTTATGCACCGCTTTTTTTCCCTTCTCCGGGTCGGCAACTCCTTTTTCGACGTCCTCTTCATCCGATTCGCGCTCTGGCACCCATTCCGGCCCGGCTGTGGGACCTCTGAGGTCTGTTTGGGAGATTGAGGAAGTGCTTTGACTTCGCAAGTTACTCATAATCCTATCGTCTTCCAACTATTTATTGTCAATCTAAAAGCTTTTCAGATTTCCAAAATTCCACTGTTTTTCTTTCTTTTTCATTAAAAAAAATGTGCAAGAATTTTTTTTTAATTTCAATGGGATTTTCCATACAAAAAAAAAA
>PDIM01010384.1:10660-28320 GCA_002811675.1 Ichthyosporea sp. XGB-2017a
AACAAAACATTCCACACCGAAAAAAAAAAAAAAAAAAAAACACCATTATTTTATGTGTTTGTAATTTTTTCTCTCGTTTGTAACATAAATAAAAAAGAAAATCTATTACGTAGTGCATTGAGAATGAAAATCAAGAAGAGTTGGAAGTAACAAATTACATTGAGTCCATCTTCTCTCCCGCTTCCCACCACCACCACCCCTTCTCTTCAGTATTAAACACATCCACACACACACACAAATGCACTGTATCATTATATATTTGTATCTCCTCTTGTTCCTCTCCTCTCCTCCCACTTCTTCCTCCTCCTCTTCCTCCTCCTCCACTTTGGGGGTTTCAATCACCTCCTTAAAAACAATCGATATAATAATTTGCAATGAGCAGCCGTATCTTTGCAAGGACAATGACAACAACAACAACAATCAAGGTAACGGCACACAGAACCAGGCTCCTATGCTTAAACTCGAATATGTCGAGGGATTCTACGAGTTGAGGTATCGTCAGGGGCAACGGGTCTCGTCCCAGTCGATTTCTTATAATCCTTTGGATAATATCGCTGTGGAAAGTGCACACTTGGAAGATGTTTATTTGCGTTTCCCTACAGGGAAGGAGTGGGATGACTTTTGGGATCCTAGCAAAGCTGTTAGTGTGATTTTGTTTAATTTTAAAAGCATGGGGAGATTTTTTGTGTATAATTTTGAAGGCATTGAGAGATTAGAACTGTTTGTATTTACAGGATCGGGAAAAGACGAACAGGGCCAAGAGGAGGAATGGTCCTTTTTCTCCACAGACTCTTTTGCCGGGCTCAAAACGTCACTGAAGTCCCTATCCATTCACGTGGCGGCCAGTGTGGATGAAAATGCAAGAGACGTGCACACAGACAAGAAAGAAACGACCATGCAGAGCACAGTCGCAGAAATGGAGAGTGCTATTAAAACAGTTCCCGACTTTGTGCGCGAACTGGTGCATCTGGAAAAGTTGGAATTTGTCTTTAAGAACGGGAATATCTCCATGTGGGACTTGAGGGGTCTAACACAGTTACGTGAGGTGGTGTTTATGGTGACTGTTCCTCCCAGACCGCTACCTCCTGTTGCGTCTTTCCCGGCTTCGCTTCAGCCGTGGTCGATATTTGCAGAGTCATGTCCTCAATTGCACTCCGTGCACATCCAGAGCCGTCGCTTGGTGGCGAGAGCAAGTAATATGTCTTCTTCTTCCTCTTCGTCCGTATCGTCACCATTATTGGAGTCTTATTGGAATCAACTTTGCAAAGATGCAATGATGAGACCCGCTGAAGATCGAGCTCCTTTCCGGACCATGACCACTGCTAGTCTTGTTGATTTTGTCATTGAAGAAATTCCTGTAGGATTAGATGGTGTAGAGGGACTTCCGCGGTTACACGGTACATTTATCGTTGATGGGTTTGAGGAAAAAGCCTTTGCACTGCGTCAGAACTGTGCAGAAGTGTTCGCGCCTCCCGGTAAATTCGCTATCACCTATGTGGCCCGGGGCTTTGTAGTAAATGATATCATGTTTGAACTTCTAAGCAAATATCCCCTTGTACAGCTGAGCCTCGGTAATGCGGTATGGAACTCCACGTATGCATCGTTTGTGTATCTAAATAGAACCATCCCTACAAAATCGCTTAAGCTGCATCTTGAATTGAGTGCAGTACACAAAAACTTTGTGACATTTGACACAAAGTCTGAGAAACGTGTTGCCGTGGTTTGTATTCCGTATTGGAATTCAAAGGGCAGTATTGTAGATATTAAATCTCATATTTCAAACGATGTTTTGGTGGTGGAGCTTGTTGTACACAAAGTCGACAGTGTCACTATTGCCCTCCCCGTCACCCCCTACGTGCCCTTAAATCCAGTGTCACCCGACACGTTTAAAGGCATTGGTTTTGTGTTTTGGAACTGCAAACTACCTCCAAATTTCTTTGACATTATTAGCTTGGATCGACGCGTCGATTTACTCACCTTAGGTCACCCATATGATAGTGATATTCACCTTAAGCAGATGTTTCCCTGTGCGACCTCGCCTACCCCAGCTGGCGACCCTCCACCTTTGATTGGGGGCCTGGAATTTAGTGTGTGCTGTCTTCGGTGGGCTAAACAGAATCGCACATTTCTGCATCGAATTGGCCTTAGTAAGGTGGACCTAATTACAAATAATGACGATAAGACAAAAAGTATAGTAACCAAAAATTGGTTTTGCTCTTCGCCTTATGTTACGTCGATTTTCCTAAAGAATATGGGTATTAAATCGGTTGAGAAAGATGCATTTGTGTTTTTGAAAGAGATAGTGGAAATCAATTTGAGTCAGAATAACATCTCAGAACTATATCCGGGTATGATTTATTCGCGTGAATATAAATCATCCCGGAGCGACCGATTTGATGTCATATCCATGTTGGATATTTCTGATAATGCTCTTACTACTCTCCCCAAGGGTCTCATGTTCGATGAAAGCTACTTTTATGCTTTTAACGTCTCCAGTAATGCCCTGAATGCTTTTTCTTTTGATACTTTTGGTAAACTTCCGAAATGTGGATTTTATAGTTGTCCTGGCTATTTTTTCATTGTTATTTCACACAATAACATCACTTCGCTCACTGGGACTTTGTACGAATTCTATGCTCTTAATCACATTGACGTTGCTGGAGTGTACAGTGACGTTACTGATGGACTTTACCACTTAGTTGCATCACACAATGCCATCCAAGAGATTAAACTTAGTGACGACTTGCCCCCAAATTCCACTACTGCGAATAGAAATCTTGCCGCTTACTTTGAAAGTGCATCAAGGAATGGTATTTCTGTGGAAGATGCAGCCGTTAACGTGACGCGGACCCCACTGGTAATTGATCTTTCTTATAATAATGTGACAACTTTGCGGGTAGATTCGTTTCGCAATTTGTGGTCACTCAGCAGCATCGACTTGCGCAATAACACTATGGAAACTATTGAAGCGGGATCGATTTCGGGAAATACGTGTTTCTCTCATGGTTGTGCTATAGATTTGTCAAACAATGCTATAGGTAAGAACATGGGCGGACTCGAGTCTTTTTTTCGAAATCATATCGCAAATGATGACACTTCAGTGCTTCATATTGCGCTATCGAACAATGGACTTACCAGAGTTCCAAAATATATTGGAAACATGGTTAAATCGGCGCATCATCGATATGCACGCAAAGACAAGCACTATCACGTATTCGTTGGCATTCTACGCGAAAATCTTATTAACAACATTACCACCAGCTTGTGTGATGGAATGCTCAAAGAGCTGCGCTCGGGCAACAATAGACTGGGGGAAGGGCTCATTGCTCTGTATATAGACTTGTCGTTCAATAACATCTCCTATATCGCTCCCAATGCCTTCGATTGCGGTGCTGTAGCACTGTTTGTAAATTTGAACAACAACCCAATATCGGAACTCCCACCTATCGAAGAGCTCAATTCTTCATTGTATCTACTGAGTGCAGCCGATACTAATATAACACAACTTCCAAGAAGCTACTCGACACAGCTTCTAGTCATTAAATCGCTGTACATCAATTCGACTAAAGCAACGCAATGCTGCTTATTTAATTTCTGGTTTAAGACACAACCAAGTGCCTCGTTTGGAATAATCAATCCTGGAGATCTGGACGAAGGCAAAGAGTCTGTCTCATCTCCTACACCAATACTTGGATTAATCAACAGAATTCAACAGGCGTCAAGGAAGTCATCCAATACGCCCAGTGTAACCGACAAGAGCGTAAACGTTAATGACGAACTTTGTGAATTTGAAGGAACAATTGTCAAATTTGGATCAGTCAAAGATCTATTGTCTGACACCGATTGCCCCTCGGTGGGAAAAGAAACTGCAACCTTTGACGACAACAGCACAACAACCCATGTACGCATTCTGTATGCCGTTATATCGGTCTTTCTTAATATATACGTGCTTGTGTGCATATGTTGCCTTCTGGTTATGGAAACAGGAGAGACCTACTTTATTGGCTTTAAACGACGGTTTGAATCGTTGAGGCGGTATGTATATTGCTTTTCCTATCTATATCTGCTCCGGACTGGCATGGAGCTGGAAACAGAACAAAGAGACTACGATGACGAATCTGTGACTTCTGACGATGAATCGGTATCGTCTGCAGTCAACGAAGTTGGGTACGTAAATAACGAAAGCAAAAGTAATACTACTAGTGAAGAGCAACCAGTGACGTTCTGTAACCGCGAGACTAATAGTGACAATTCGAGTTACTACTTTTACAATGAGTATTATGTGTACAAGTACACGTATGTAGACGGAACGTGAATCTCCCTCTAAAGGAGGGAAATGGTGTTTTTTTTTTTTTGTAAGAATAAAAGCTTCAAGCTTCAAGAATTAAGTAAGTCCAGGAGTGTCTCCATAATGGGAAATTTCTGCTCTTATTTCATTGTGCTGCAGTAAGCCACAAATCGCTTTACCTTTGCAATCTTGGGAGGTATCAGTGTATCCCATATACGAAACATTGCCATTTTTGAGAATTGGATCAAGGAATTCATTAACCTTGCTGTCATCCATATTGTCAATAGTAGACCATAAATGATAGTCTGTATTATAGTTATCATTCCATGTTGTAACTCTATAGATACCTGGCTCATTTACCTCGGTGGCAGGCTCAATTAGAATGCAATGTTTTTGTCTCCTTTGAAGTGCGGCCAAGAGGTATTTGCGATATTGACTTGGGTGCATGCCATTTGATGCCCCCAACGGGTAAGGTACAATTACCGGAGTGCTTCCAAAGTTATGCAACGTTGCTAATTGTTCCTTGTAAGGGTCTCTATACATGATGTCGTATGTGTGCCCCCCCCGGTTCCAGAAAAGACTATGACCAGCCATCGGGGTTGACTTCCCCGTATTTCCTTTAACAAAATCCCTTTTGTGGAAATCGTCCTCGTCGCTAATGTACAGACTGGTGGTAAACATGTAAAGGTTATTGTACGTTGTGCTATGAAGAGCAATCGAAACCGAAGTGCTCATTGCTCCATCTACATTGGTTTTCAGGTAAGAGATACACTGCTTAAATTTCTCAACCTCTTCTTCGCGTTGTTCTTGGGTTGGAAGTGAATACCAGTTCAGTCCAATTTTCTTACATTCGTCAAGCATACCCTGAACAACAGATATTCTTCCAACGTTTTCCATGTACAGCCCATCGGAAGACTTTGTATTAGATAACCCTCTATCAATATCTGTTTGCAAGTCTACAATTGGGAAGCCTTGATTCCCTTTCAGCTGCTTCTCCATAGTTGCTAAACTTTGAAAAGCTTTTGGGAGAGTGAGAACGCTTTCTGTATTTGGAAAAGTGTCTTTTGTTATTCCTGTTTTGGCCTCCAGCTCATACATATCAATTTCCGTGTGATATTTGAGAAAGTCAAACATTGCAATACCGAAGTACTTATGATACGATAATCTTTCAGAGGTGCAGGTTTCCGAAAGATGCAACATAGCAATTTCACACTCTGAGATAAGATGGAACACGTTTTTCGAGGCTTTCGCGGCGTAGCAATCCTCAAGAGCAGCGTCATCATAGTCTCCGTGAGCAACCACATTAAGTGTGTATTCCACTTTACTTTTTTCGGAGTTCGAGTCATAGCCCATCGAGGAACTAACTTTGGCCTTACCATATGTAACTTCCATAGAATTTGCTGTCCCCCACGATGATTTATCAGTCGTACTAGAAAACGTCATGGTAATTGTAAGATACTCTTCACATGAACCAGACGCATGGGTTGTTACATGAGTCCCATACTTTTCAATAAACTCGGACGCATCTCCATCACGGATATCCCAAAGATGCTTCATAAAGTCCTTGGGCATATTCTTCTCTTCCACGATATTGTTTTGTGTAAATACTTTAAGGGTAGCCTCTTCAACAACATCATATCGACTTAAGAACACAGTTACGGTCCTATCGGTCTGGGATGAATAAACATTAGAATAAGAAGAGCTATCCAGGCTTACAAATGCATAGGACATTGAGGCATCAACGAAGCTTTCATGACTTTCCGTTATGTCCGATTGGGAGTAAAGAAACTGACATACTTGCCGTGACTCGCCCAGGGAATACTCCACATCGCTCTCCGGGTTATCGTAAGTTAACACTGGAGTAAGAATGCTTCCGGTTTGGATATTGAAGAAAGGATATTGCAAGAGACCAGTCGAGTAAAGTCCGCGATTCATAATTACCTCCTTGGACTCCTCATCAAGTCCAGTATTTTGTCTGGAAAATAATGATATAGGAACGATGCTTTTGGAACGCAAAAGTTGATTCTCATCTTCTGAAGAAGTATTGTCTACCTTGATACATTTGGCACTGGAAGGACTGATTTGGAAGTAACCAACAGCCAATATCAGCGTAAGAAAAGCTGCAATGGCTTTGACTGAAAACATGTCTGATCCCTGTTTTAGTTTTTTTCTTTAGTTAGGATTGCGATTCAAAACACGATCCGTAAAAACACTTTTGTTGGTTTTGTTCGTTGCTGTTGTATTTGATAATTCTTCGTGACTGGAGGCTTTCAACTCCTTTTATACTCGTTTTTTTTTTCAACTGAAGCTCTTTAAAACATGTCTACGAATAGACAAGGGAAGGCAATTTCAACAGACTTTACCAATGACAACTTCCATTACGTTTCAGACACTCCATCCATCATTTTGTGTTTTGCTCTCTTTGTTTTGTGATCCCAAGGTAACGTGCGTAATTAACAGCGTGAGAAAACCAGGGTTTATTTGGAACCTTTGTAACCAACAGCTCAGACGTCAATCGTCACGATGGCCGATGGGAAAGGGGAACTTTACAATATTTGGTGAAGTCTTCGGGTGAAGTATTAGCTAACCATACCCTTTTAAAGACCACAAACATTACCAATTGTTAGCTGACCCAACGACGTAACCATTGGAAAAAATCAGTTTTCCCTTTTGCTGTTCTTAATTGGATGTTGATGTTGCCCCCGGTGTGTGGACGTGCAATACTGTCTCTACTATAGTCAAAGAGGAGCTGCTTCTTTTGTTGTCATTACTTCTAAAAGCGGGAGATGAAACTGAATGGTGCAGTTGTATGTAGGAGACTATTGTTTAATTTCTACTAGGTTTCTTGCCCTCCTCAACAAATCTATCTCCATTAACCAAGCCGGGGGAGTTGACTTCGCATTCATTCTCAAGCTGTTCTTCTGCCGCCTTTCTGTCTTCAGAAACAGAACGGAACACTTGCTTTCTAAAAATAATATAGAAAAAAATGGCAAACAAGGTCATGAGAGCAAACGAACCAACAAAATACCAGAGCTGCCTTTCTTTTGTTTCCAGAAGAGGAGCCATAGGCATATTGATGGCGCTACTAACAGCACTAGTGATAAGACCCAATGAAAAGACGATGGACTTCATACTAATGGGTGCCTGACTGTAGCACAACTCATTCAAAGTAACTGCGCCAAAGATCTCTCCAAGACCCATGAGCAAATAGGAAGGAGCAGCCATCAAAAAGCTTGGGCGCTTGTTACCTGCACTGGGGTACCACGTAGTACCGTCCTCACTGAGTGTTCCATTGTTCATCAGCCAGTACTGAATAAAGGCAATGTAGGCGGATGCACAACCCATGAAGAAAAAGCCAAGAGATATTTTCAGAACTATGCTGGGTTCTCTATTGTATTTTCTTAACAAAGGATATACAATCATATCAAAAATGGGGATAAAGATAATGATGGCCAAGGAGTCAAGTGCACCAAGGACATCGGCTGTAACCCAAGAGGGATGGTCCAGAACACTGGCTTGCGTGGGCGCCAAACCAAGCACATTGTTATACCCAATAAAGAACACGGGATAGAAAAGGAGGATAGGAAAAAGTGCAACAACACTTTTGTAGTCATTCAAAACTTTCGGGGAGAAACCATCAGCGCGTTCAATCCAATGGTTTACGGTTTTGCCATTGTTACGATTACGAAACGCTCTCCATATGGCTTTAGTAAACATTCCAAACGCTGATCCAGTGGGCTTGGAACTGATGTAAAAGGGAAGGAAGCAAAAGAAGATTGTCAATCCACAGAAGATAACTCCCATACCAACAGCATAAGAGTAGTAAAATGACGTCCCTTCCGGCTGTCCACTGACAATTTTAGTTTCTCCGTACTGATGGGTAAGAGGGCCAATGATGAAGGCTAAAAGGCCCCCCAGGTTAATAGCCCAGTAGAAGTAACTCCATGCCTTCTGGTTGAGCTCATCATTGGTAACCCTGACCAACTGTTCGCCCATCAGAGGACCTACATTGGCTTTGATGGAACCAGCGGCCAATCCAATAATGGCAAGGGATGCATAAGTAATGTACTCGGAATTACCGGGGTTGTTCGGAAAGTCAGCCCAGGTAAATGGAAGAGAACCAATAAACTGAAGGGTCATTCCAATGAGATACATAAGTCCAAACACAACAATGGTAGTTTTCTTGCCCCAGAAGGCATCGGCAACGAAGCCACCAATCAGAGGAGTCAAGTAGACCCAAAAGTTGAACAATGTGGTGATAACAAACCATTGGTCTTGGCTGAAGCCCCAAATGTTCTTAACATAAAGAGCGTTCACGCTAACGTTGGTGTAGTATCCGAAACGCTCGCACATCTCAATAACGAGAATGGCAAAGCACACAAGAGGAATTCCTCCAAGGATGGTAGCCTTAAGAATACGCTTGGGGTAAACATAGGTGACTTCATGACCGTCATAGACAGCATCCTTGCTGTTATCCTTTTGTCCGCTCATGGTGTATGAAAGCAAAAACTTGTCGATTACAAGAGATCAAGTGAAGAAAATACAGAGATCTTATACAAAACAATTCTTATTTTGTGAATTATTGTTATTGACACTTCATTCAAGGCCGAACTCGTTCCGTATTTATACTAGGAAGGGAAAAAACAGACTGGGCCCCTTTCCTGCTGACCCCTTCCGCTTTAATTACCTCGCAGTATCATCTCTTTCTCTGTTCTTCTATGTCTGAATTTCGATTAATGAGTGTACTGTTTCATGTGACATACTGAACAGGTTCTAATTATAATATTAGCTGGCGTATTTAACTCCATACCACAGCTATGCATGTTTGCATGTTTCTCCTCATCCGTAATCATGTCTCTTTCATCCTGCAAATATTTGTGAATATGTACCAAAAATTTAAAGCTTTTATTTATGTAGTGGCGAAACGGTCAAATATGGGTGGGAGGTGAGAACATTCTGGACGGTCGTCATGCCTTTAATTTGTGCCTTGCCCCTGGTGGATGGATCACCAAAGCTCATCATAATCAAACCATTCAAGAATCAGGACATTGAAGAATCATGTCTAACAATAGCTACAGTGCATAGTCTAGAACGTGATATAAATATAAACCATCAATTTATCAGCATCTTTCAAATAATTACAGCTACAGTAACAATTTAAAAGTTACCGATTGCTCAATCGTTACATTATTCTAAAAAGTCCCAGACAACTGGATAAGGACCTTGTAGAAACCCTCAAGTATACGTACGGCACTGTGACGCGATTCGTGAGCCAGTATAAGGATTAAGGGGTCAAGACATGCGCTTCCTCATGCATGTGTCTAGTGTTTAGCATCGAGCTGCATATTGCTGACCTCCTGCGCCAGGTAATTATTATTATGGGAGTCTGAGAGCTGAACGGAAGCAACAATTACAGGCTGCAGCATATATATATTCAGCTTACAGTTACCACTTACCAACACACTATATAGTAGTTTTAATTATGCAGTACTATCATTGTCGAAGCTGGTGGGAACTGGGAGACCAGCCATAAATATATAGGACTTGCATTTGTTTGTTCTATAAAAAAGCCTTGTTCCATACTGTAGTACTTTGGACCCTGTCGCGAAATTCGAATGTTAGTGTTTTTTGAAAGGTTTATCCTCTGATGACGGGCGGATGTTGAAATTTGAAAGCTTCCACACTTTCTTGACTGGTAAGTTTCTATTGCATTTGCTTATTAATTAATCTAATTAGAAGAAGATTAGCACACAATGGCTAAAATTCAGAACATTGTAAGTGATTGTAAGAGCTTTCAAACCACTAACATGTTTGCCCGGTAGAAGTGATAATCGTCCCTGAACGTGGGACAATCACAGAAGTTCCAATCGTAGTATATAAATAGCATACTTTTGTGCCATGTTCATTTACAAGAAGTGGTGGCTGGTATGCAATGCAATTAAAAGATTGCAAGCATCCCTCGAGAAGGATCCCTACGATTGGATGAGTTACCATTGCAGAAGAATACTTTAAGTGGGTCTTGTGATATTAGAAGCAAATTAAAAATATACAGTTAGGAACTGAGCAAACTTGTGTCTGCAAATAGTTGCAATTGTTTAAAACAGACAGAGCAACACCGCTATTTTATTTTCCATCAAATGACCAAGTTCTAAGTTGGTTTTGATTGCGGTAATTATATATTTCAATTACTTCATTCGCTCAATCAAAGGCGCACACAAGTGTTACGTGAATAAGAGTTCATGTTTGAAGCAATTTTCCCATGCAAAATTAACTGAATGGTAACTTTGGAGGAGCCTCTCGATTTCCTGTAGTGCAGAGTCAGCATTGATATTTGCATAATGCCAAATTTCGGAATTTCTCTTCTACGAGTTTCACATTGTCTTTTGTTACAACTGCTACTTTCTGCAATAAATGTAGTAAAGAGTGTTATTTTATTTTAAATAATAGAGCTTTTAAGATATTTTGCCTTCAGCATTTCTCATGGAATTTGGTCATCCTATGGGTGCCCGAGATAGTCATAATGATACCAGTCAGGGTGCAAGTTGCCCACCCAGTCAATCTGGCAAGAATTTTCGTTCTCCTGGAAGCAAGTTTCGGTCATCACTTCACGCTTGACCTCTCCATGTTTGCCTGGCCAGTGATCAAATGGCTGGTCGCAATGCTTTTCACCGGTGTTGAGATAGTGATGCTGGGAAGCATATGCAAGCATCTTGAACATGTCATAAGAGGGATCCTTTCCATACTTGCCATCAGGAAGGATGTCCCAGCAGTTAACACCGCTACCTCCCCATTCCTGGATGTTCGATGGGGTCCACTTCGAGTCTACGATGCAATTACAAGCGGTTTTCTTATACACATCGGTACCATACTTGTATTTATCACAATTGTCCATTCCCTCACAGGAAGAATGAACGATCTTGGGGGAGCAGAAGCGTTGCAAGCTGATGGCATAAGACACCCAGGATCTGGCGGGGTTGCTCTGCTGCATTGGCTTGGGAATACAGCATGTCTTACCAACAGGGCAAATATCTGTTCCCACTGGCACTCGCTTGTGGTTAAGTTTCATGGGCCCGTGCTTATGAGTGTGAACAGTAACAGAGGGGTAACGGTTATCAAATACCCACTCTCCATTCACCACATGTCCCTTGATATTACATCCAGTCTTTAAATGGTGGTCATCCATATCACTGACTGGTCCAGCAGCCTTAAATCTCACATCGGTGTGCACCCACTCTCCAGTTCTCTGGGTGATGTCATGCCACTGGCCATTAAAGTACTTTACCAGCGCGTAATCATACAATGCCTGGGCCACAGCGCGAGGCACATCAGCCTTGAAGATACACTTTGAGGACAAATCAAGAAGCACCTGGACTCCATCCTCCGAGCCTCCTATGTAAGGGCCATTCTCACACTTCATGTTCCCATCAAAATCCTCCACCACATGCTCACTGGGCTTGCAATCAGGAACCGCCTTGAGATTAACGGAACGATACCCGGTCAGGTTCTGAATAACCTGCTGATACTTGGTATTGGGGGGGTTGCGTACATCGTGTTGGAGCGTTGGAGGCAGTGCTTGGACACTGATCAAGCAGCAGCACAAGGCAGCCACCACCAAAGAAGCAATAGACACAAATTTCACACCCATTGTGTTTTCTGTTCTCTATAAATAAATAAATCAAAAGAAAATCAAATACAAGAAGTTGATTTACTTAAACTTGATAAATCAGTCGTTTTTTGTTATTGAAAACAACTTTAGACCACACATAAAATCATAGTACCTTTTCGTATTTATACTTTTCCTTCACTTTCTCCTGGATACTCTTTATTTATAATATATAAAGTGACTATGTAGTACTCATCTTGACCTCAAAAAGAAAGCCGAAGCCCATCATTCATATGAGATAAGCTATACTTGCACCTTTCAAGCATCCTTCTGAGTGCAAACTTTAATAATTGTTTACCGGCTTTAATTTTCGCGAAGAAAAGGAAAAGCCGAATAGGGCTTTTTGACACTGTTTAATAAATGACGAAACCAGAAAAAGACAAAAGTGAAATAATGAAATACTGTAATAGTAATAATTAGAAAAACTCCTCTATTCAATAAGGGATTTACACATTAATTTAACGAATTGTGATAAACAAGTTTTAGAACATGTCTCAATGGGTGTAATCCCTGTATAATTCTAAAGGAAATTACGACACCACAGCTTGCAACATAAACTACCCCCATAATTCCATTTACTACTGTACTTGGGTGTGATTTGTGACAGTTTACTCTACACAAATTGGCTATGTCGCTTTAATTGTGGGTCGGTGATTTTATACAGAGCGTTGTTTCAGACTTATGTATCTAAAAACGGAGAGGAACTTGTAATTGGGGGCTGATTTTCAGGGCAACAATACGTGACGCACTTGCAGTTGGTTGTGTTTTGCTGGGCATATGGAAAGGCCTTACGGGTTTCTTCATGAGTTCAAATTGCTTGTTTTGGTGTTTCGGGGACATATGCTTGCAGGAGATGTTCTGTTTTTTACTTAGTACCCTTTTGATGGAATGTTCTGTTGCCCAAAAAATTGTCCCCGAGAAGTAACAATGCTAAATAAAGCTCCGTTTTCTATGTAGCTACGTTTACGTCAGAGATTCTTACTTCATGGAAATTCATTGTTTGGAGGACCTGGTAGATTCGTGGAAACATCACTTGTCACATGGCATCAACGACAAAATGAAAAAGTATAGAGAACCAAAGGGGCGTTTGTTTTATTGTTCCAGCAGTGCCCAGATGATTGTGCGGTCGTTCGCGGTCGGATTATTCCTTTCACATATCTTCCCTATCAGAGAAACAGTGGCATAAACAGGCGTGCCCCTTTACTAAAAGAAGACCCTGAGTTTCATTCTGAATAGAGAAGACTAGAAGGCGCCCACTCGCGCTTTTGAAAAACATGTCATAAGAGGGATATTTTCCATAATTGCCATCAGGAAGGATGTCCCAGCAGTTACATAACACGGAAGACCGCTACCTCCCCATTCCTGGATGTTCGATAGGGTCCGCTTCGGGTCCACGATGCATAGCAAGCGGCTTTCTTATACACATCGGTGCCGTAATTGTATTCATCACAATCGTCTTCAATGAATCTACAGGCCGTGGGCCGTGTGTTCGATCTTGGGGGAGCAGAAGCGTTGCAAGCTGATGGCATAAGGCACCCAGGATCAGGCGGGGTTGCTCTGCTGCATTGGCTGGCGTACCAACAGGGCAAATGTCGCACCACATTGTTCCACCAAAATCCTCCACCACATGCTCACTGGGCTTGCAATCAGGAAAGGCCTAAATGAATAAATGAGCTGATGATTTACTGTTCTACACAAAGAAGTCTGAAAAGGAATAAAGTGGAACGTAGCTCAATTAGGAACGAGAACGTCTTTTAGCAGAATCCGTCACCTTCTGGTCATGTGTACTTGTGTTTTTAAACTCAGCTCTACCTTCAAAGTGTTGCTTCTGCCTAATTTGTTCGTCTTGAACCGCGTCCGCCAGATCAGGTGGCCGGTCTTTTAATTTTGGTGTCCCCTTCAAAGGTTTCCATTCAAAGCAACATGCTTTTCATCCAAAGACATGCAAAGCAATAAGCTGCATGTTGAACCTTTGAACGGAAAAATTAGTCTCAATTTTTATATAATAAAGGGCACCAGACGTGGGACGTCTCCTTCTGTTGGCGGTTAGGGCGGCGGGCTTTAGTTTTATTTTTTGTCTCAAATTTCATAAAGTGAATTTGAGTTCTCTGTAAGTGAGGAGATGTCAATTTTGTTTTGCTTCTTGTAGATAATTGTGAGACAGATGGCTATATCTGCACGATTGCAATACAATGCATTATAGTCCATTTTGGATACTCTGCCATACGCAACATCAACATTTCCACAACCAACTTTTGCTTTTATGGGCTTCAGAACATATCTTACCCAAGCTTTGTGTGATTTACGAACAGCACTCAGGTAATTTATAGGTAAGAAGCACAGACTACCAATAGGGGGACTAATCAGAAAGGCATCCCATCCCGATGACGAGTAAGTACGCGCATAGTATTCAAGTGACAGCCTTGCAATTTTATCAATTTGCTTCGGTTTCTCATAATCGATAATAACAGCACCTTTACACCCGATATACCACTTTGTAGAATACATATAATTTACAGTGGATACACCTGTCTTTGAACTGACAACGGAAGCCTGTTCAGCAAGTTTATGCAATGCTTCCACATCACAGTAATCAATAATGTCTCCCCAAAATACAGTAGCCGCAGAAAATGATCTTAAATATTCTACACAGTCTGGAGTTATATCTTTGTTGTGAACTTCTAGCTTGATCACACCTCTCCGAACAACAGATCTCAAAGCCCCAATTCGGTTTAGAAGAAGGGAAGCGGCGGCTTCAATAGAGCTTGCAGCATGTCGCCTTTCTTTCAGCCACTCGTTAGCGGGAATAATCCGGAAAAATACTTCACTTGTAAATCTACTGCCAACAAACGGTCGATTCCTGAACATGCAAATGCTTCCTTCTTCCCCATCTAAGACTTGACCAGTGGCCAAATAACGCAGAAGACTAACCGCATCCTTTGTATCACGCATGTTGAGGGCACTTATAAACCGGTCTGGAAGCATGCTATGTCGCCATTCCACCAACGCCTCTTCTCTACCAACAGGGGAACATTTATCCCATTTGCGGAAAATGGCGCACATCTCTACCGAAAATCTATGAGAGGCCATGTATTCGGGTCTGCAAATATTCGACACTGCTTTTTTGAATACTTTTCGCGTGTTCACAGACCATACAGAGGAGAACCAAATTTGAAGGATACATTTACGATATTCTTCTTCCAAAATCTCGCCAAACATGTCCAGGGATGCCTCGAGGAGGTACTTGATAACGACACTTTTGGCACATGCATAAGGTGAACTGTCTATCCCCACGTATCTGATTGTATTAGGATTTTGTGTCGCAGAGGGCATTTCCCCAATTTGGTATCTTTCTTGGTATTTCTTATTGTTATTCAATTTCTCCGGGTCACAGTAATTCGACCACATGAGCTCAGTGAAATCCATAAAACCAACGGAAACATGTGTTGTCCCTAAAAATAAGGTGCACCTAGGCAAGTTCGAGTCACCAAAGCTGAAAAAAGTGGACTCCTTCCCGACATCCACAGCACCTTTGAGCTCTTCTTCGAGAGTATAATTTTTAAACTTTGTTAGAAAACGTTTACCATTCGCATCCACATCCGCATCATTCCCCATATCTTGGATGTTATATTTTTTACCCATTGTATGCACCTCTCCAAACGCTTTGTTCGACCATTCTTTTGCCGAGAACATACAAGATAGGGTACCACACTGGCGCATACCCATCAGTGTATGAAAGTCCAATTCATGCTTTTCCGAAAATCTATCATATATCACTCGAAGATCCCCACTCCAATTGACCTCGGACAACGAAAGATAAATCACTTCTAACAGCACTCGCAAAGCCTTGATATACCTCCTGTCTTCGAAAGGAATGCTCCCTAGATAGAAATTGTGAAGAGGCTGAAGTCCCTCCTGGTAATAGGGAAGAGTCCCAGGTTCAACTGTGGCCCCAGAATCAATTACAATACACGAATTGCCGGTATTAAAGGCCAATTTATCATCATCGCTTGGGGAACCATACAAAGAAGCGGCTTGCTTACGCCGCGCAAACACACTTCGTCGATGCAACAAAGCGTTCACTGTACCCCACTCCCCGGTGGGTAGAAATCCCAACGAGTCTATCAAGTCTGGGATTTCTTCCGCACTCACAGGTCCCCCATCTTGATTAATGATTGCTAAAGTAGACATGCATTCGTACAGCACCGTTGCCGACTGTTTCACCCGTCTCTTGTTGCCTTCCATCGTCCTTGAGCTGGTCAAATCATCATACACACCAATACTGGCAATTCTCGAATATGTATCGCAATAAAACCGCAGCACTCGCTCAGCAAGCTTCTCCTGCATAACTTCCGCCGCACATTTACCAAAAATGCAGTAATTCTCTTCCGCAGTGACGGGATCCATCAGAAAACACGCAAAACCTGCCCCCAAGTTGTACCACATATCGGTCACCTTTTCCGGACTATCCCTCATCAAGCTTGGCAGTTCCAATGCCAGCAACGATAAGGTCTTTGCGATGGGCTCCCGCAGTTCTCTCCCAACACACCCGTACGGGAGATATAATCTCAATAACCTGCCTAACTCTTTCTCCTCCTCCTCCACCTCCTTCTTCACACTGCTACACTCACACACGGAGAGGTCCCAGGACAGCAGCTTAAACACAATCGGAGCAGCGATTTTGGTAATACATTTAAAAAATGACAGAGCCAGACAGCGGAGATCCGAACACGCAAAAGTTTCCCACACAGGGGCGAGCTCAGCGTGCATTTGCTTCAAACAAAACATCCGCGCGCCATCAAACATATTCAGCCCTTCAAAACCTTTACTTTTAACATGGATCATATCTCGAAGCTTAGATCTCGTATTGGTCATCACCCTTCCCATCTCCTCCACCTGCCACTTCTCAATCAACTTCTCCAACCCATCAAACAACGCAATACAATCTTTCCCGCTTGGTGGCACCGCAGCAGGCGAACTCTTCTGACCCCCTTTCATTGATTTTAACAGTCTTCCTTTCCCCCGCAGCGCCCCTTTTCCTCTATAACCCGCTGATCCTTTGACTTTTCCCTTTTCCTTCCCTGCCTTTCCCTTTTTCCCCGCAGCTGCACCCTCATGGGATTCTTCACACTCCTCCACATAACTCGATCCATGCCCGCACCCATGATCATACCCTTGATTAAAATACCCAACAACTAATCCAAACAACGCAGGTCGAAGCTCATCCAACTGTAGCCTCCTTTTCCTCCAACGGATCATCCTTTTCTTTTTTCTTTTCACCTCTTCTTCTTCTTCTTCTTCACCTGGTTCTTCTTTTTTAACTTCTTCTTCTTCATCTCCATCTTCTTCTTCTTCAGTCTTCTGCATTCCCATACGCGCCATCCCCGCCTCCACCCCTCGTACCGTATCTCCACTCCACATATACTCCAGCGTGTGTAACTTCGGCACGTGATCAAGATCACAGTTCACCACAGTCAGCAGCGACTCGCAATGGAACACAATCGCGTCCGCGTCCTCTGCATCCTCCCCACCCAAAGACCGCCACAGCTTCCCCACCGCTTTAGACGCAAGGGAACTCCCGCGTAACTGTGCCCCCATCATTTGAAAATAAAAAATCCAAGCCCTTGAATTGCTTCTTATCCACCTTTAAGTTTTTTTTTTTGGGGGGAGAGGGGTGGGGGAGAGGGGGGCAGCGTCCTTTGGTGTGTT
>PDIM01010385.1:7780-25373 GCA_002811675.1 Ichthyosporea sp. XGB-2017a
TGGATACTCAAGGAAACACGGATATGGTACATGATAACCAGCTGAAACCCTTGCCACAAGATTTTCCGGTGCACCTCCATGATGTTACCTTACCGCGCAGACGACCCCGGCAATAACGTTCTTCCTTCGAACAAACCGAACCTTTTATGGGGAGGGGGAGGGATGTGAGAAGCTAGAAGTATATCGATGATGAGAGCAGCGGATCAAAGTAACCAAATTAGACGGGAGTCACACAGATGATGCGAATAGGAGATCCGATCAATCAGAGATTACGCTATTGCAACTGACTAATAATGATGATGACTTAACTATGAGAAATACATAGAAATTAGACATATGAAATTAAGACATGAAAAACATGAATATTGGGTTATCCTGAGTTTTGCGAGTATATAAGGGCACAACTGAAGGACACTGAACAGAAAAGAGGAGGGAAAAACAAATATAGAAATTCAACTTAAAAATCATTTGATTTACTTTGGACTTTTACAAGCATTTGACAGCACTAGTACTGTACGTACTATATTTGTCCCTTTTGTATACTTCGACGTAGTCTTATATAAAGTCTAGTTGAAAGAGTCTTTCAAAGAACTAAGAAGGATCTTTAAATAGTTAAAGTTATCATTTGACTTGAAAAGAAAAGGAAAGATAATCTTAATTGTGCTTTCCTTTGTTGTGTATTTAAATGTGATATACAGTACACTTCGTGTGCGTGTATTAGAGATCTATATGCAGGCATTATAGAAAATTTAATTGATCTTCAAAGCTTGAAGTACATTGAAAGATGGCATTGGGTGGGTGTGGCAAAAGAGGGACAAACTGTTTCTCTATTGTAGCAGTTTTCGTGTTCGTAGGGGTCATTTACGCGAGTACTCTTGTGAAGGAAGCTAATGGGAGTGAAGAAGTCTCTTCTAATGTGGAAGAAATTCGAGAGGGACAGTTAACGCACTCGAAAACAAACAAGAATTATATTAATCCTAATTACAGTCCTGGTGATGAAAATGTGTGTCGAGTCAAGTTCGTGGTGGACGGGTCTTTTCTGGAGAAAATATCAAAGCACAGCATATCGCGCACGCACGTATTGATCAATAAGATGCTAAGCAAAATCAATGCCATTTATATAGCTGCTTCTGTGCATATCACTTTTGCGAAAGGAGACGTGGATATCAAGCCTAGCTTGAACCGGAATCTTCCTAAAGGCAACACGGATATCTTATCGCATTTTGCTCGGACTGAAGAATACAACAGGCTTGTAGGCGAGACCCCATCCCATTTAGAGTTCTGTATCGTTCATTTGCTAACGGCTGGGGGGTGGAGATACACAGTTAATGGGGAACACATTGTTGACAGTGCCTGTCAGGGTCATCATTTTGGTTATACAGACTTTGCTAATACTGCTAGAATGGAGGATTCGGTTATGACGTTTGTGCATGAAGTGTCACATGCACTCGGGGCGCGGCACGACAATAGTGAAGCGTGCTGGAGCCACAATGGTGTGGGTGGAGGAAATTATTCGTCTGGGTACCTAATGGATGAATGGTCTATGGACGCTCCAACAAAGACACAAATGTCCCCATGCACCTTAGCTCTAATAATCGATTATGTCACTCTAAATCATGTCAATTGCTTCCAAGGAAATACGTTTTCAAGGACTGCCAAAGCTACTGCCCCGATATGTGGGGATTATGTCATTGATGTTGGTGAAAGATGTGATTGTGGTCCAAACGAGGAGGACTGTGATGACCCCTGCTGCGACTATTCTACATGTCAATTAAAGTCCTTTGCTCGATGTAGCAGCACAGATGGGCCTTGCTGCAGTTCGACATATCAAGTTGAACCCTCAGGGGTTATTTGCGATTCCTGGGACGACTGCAAGAGACCCAATCGGTGCAATGGCCAAACGGCCTCCTGCAGTGCATCGTTCTCGAATGAATATGATAGGCAACTTTGTGATCAAGGGACCGGTCAATGTATTTCTGGCGTATGCGAGAAAACTGTCTGTGATTTATATCCAGGCTTGAGTACGTGTACATGTAGTCAGCAAAGCGGATTTGAATGCGCCTTATGCTGCCTGAATACGACTTCAAATGAATGTCTTCCTACTAGCAAGTTGTCATTTGGACCTCTAGGAGTTAATCATTTGACAGGAAAGTCTTGTGGACTTGCGGGGACTGACATCTGCAATGGGGAAGGATTGTGTATTACATATACCGAAGAGCTTTCAAATTCCGGGGGTGAAGGCTTACCAATTTGGACCATTGTTTTAATAGTTCTAGCGAGCGTCATTACCACTTGTTTGATTGGCATTGTGGTCTGGTACTTAGTTTTGAAGATGCACCGCAAAGACAAAGGTACTGCATGGCCACCATGGGAGACTCATCATCAAACTTCTATTCCACCCTCAGGTAAAGTTCAACATACATATCGTGTGTTTCTAAAAAGTTGTTAAATACTAATAACTATCTTCTTTCTTTTTGTTCGTTTCCTTCATGTTATGTCGTTTTCTTCTTTTGTTTTGTTGAAATGGACTACACAGTGAAATCGGAAGATCCAGGCGAGGAAAGCCATGATGAGATCATTAATTATAATCCATTTGCGACTTCCAGCAACACTTCAACAAAGGATGAAGGTGGTGTATCACAAAATCATTCCACTTTAGTGATCCGCACGAAAGAAAGTGAGCAATATCTCCAAGATGAAGCACAGCTACAGACTGCTAATGAATGCCCAGACGGTGAAAATACAATTCAGGAGGAACAGGACTACCTTCCTCCTGCTTTCGTGCACCCTGAAACACAATCGAATTCCACCTCGCCTCCTCAGGGTGACATCTCTGCGAACGTGGCAACTTTTCCATCAGGAGACAATCAGAGCACTGCGCATGTTGAGTTCATTCTGCAGGGGGCGCCTTCTGCAAGCGTTACAAATAAGAAAAAACCACCACCAGTGCCCCCCAGGCCCCCGAAACGTCCCAAACCTCGAATTCCACCAAAGAAGCCGATGGTACTCCGGCAGAAGTCTTCTGGAATTGGTGAAAATGGGGAGCGCACATGACACATCCTGATTCGGAGGTAAAAGCGATGAAAGTTCTATTAAAATAAAACGATGGGTGCCAAGAAGAGTATGGCTTTATTTTAAGCTCTTACTTCATCTGGATACTCACAGCTAATGCTTGAATATACTTGCTTACAACATCATCTCTTTCGTTGAGTTTAGAAATGTCCCGTGTCTTTCTAGATATCTCAACTATTAGGTCTTTCGCGGCTAAACACAACACTGCTCGCGCTTTCTTGGACCACTCATTTCTACTCCCGTTAGACTCTAACGTCATATCAACCGCTTTTCCTATACAGTTTTCTGTGCATTCATCGGGAGTGTGTTTCTCTGTGTGTGGAACAATTTCTACCACCAGTTGTTCTAGCAATGTTTTTGAAGCTGCTTTTTGCTTCGCTGTCTTGCATCTCTTACGAGACCTTTCACCCTGCAAACTGCCATTCAGGGATTTTTTCAGAGGTGTGCTTTTACGTCGCATGTTTCTTTATTCTCTATCTTCTAACTTCTTTCGCTTAAATCCTTAAATCTAAATCTCAAGTCAAAGTACAAGTGACTTGGAATGTTGCAATGGCACACAAATTTCATTTTATTTGCTTGTTGCTTCCCAATGCTCTATTCATATGCATCAACCAACTCATGAAGTACAGTGAACACAAATGAGACTGAGACCGAGGGACTCTGTTAAAAGTAATTCTCTAATTGCATTGTACATAATTTGGGTTTACAGAAAATAATTGCGTTACGTAGGAACTAGGACCGGATTTCTAGAGGGGGGGGGTTATTTTTTAGAGCACACAATTGCACTAAACCTCGCTCTAAACCTATCCTTCAAGAGTCATTGTAGTGTGGACGAGCGAAGCTTGTGTAAGGGGTCCAGTTTTGAGAAGTATAATTTTAGATCATGTTCTGCTCTAAACCTATATCCTTCAAGAATCATTTTGCTCTAAAACCTATCCTTCAGGTGCATCTGTGCTTGTTCACATCATGATATGACCTCAGACCTGCTCAATTAAGTTCTGCTCTAAACCTATCCTTCATGAGAGTCCTTTAACCCGCATTTAACACCTTGTTATAAGTTTCAGTTCACATCACCTGCTAAAAGTTCATTTGTACGATGCTCTTATGAATACAACCTTTATAATTTCAAATTCGAGTATAAATACGAGTTCAGCTCAAAGAATTTGTGTCTTTTTTTCTGTTTTTGTAATTGACATATAGTTCAAATTCAGTTGATTTATCTTTTAGAAGAACAAGATTTCAAAACCCAACTCGTCTCTGTTACAGCTTGGAGTATCAAAACAATGTCAAATTCGTCTGCTGCAGAGGAAGAACTGGATCAAGTGTCCAGGGAGAAATCCAGTTCAACCCCACCGCCCGCCGTTCCAACATCGGTGGGTGAATGCTTACACTGCCTAAGTCCGACTCGTTATAATATACTCCAAATGAAACTAGAAGAGGCCACAAGGGAATATGAAGAAGCAGTAGCGAGTTGCAGAAAGGAAAAGAAAAAACTGGAGAATGAGCTACACGACACAGGGAGATGCTTGTCTGAGAAACAAAATGAATTGGAAAAATTGGAAAGACATTTGAAAGACTTGAATGAGGACGTTTCGTCTAAAGTCAGGTCTCGTATTGAGGCAACAAAAAGACTAAGAGAGAAAGAAGCGAAAGAGAAAGAGCAAGATAAACGGAATGGAAATCTCATAGATTCAAATGAAGATGCAGAGAAAAGACTGGATCTAATCCTGCGAAAAATAGAACAAAAGGAACAAGAGTGTGCTAAGTTGGAAAGTAAAAATCAAGCCCTAAAGGAAAGCAACAGAGATATTAAGGAAAGTAATCGAAGTCTTCATGAAAGTAGCCGAGTTCTTCAAGATACTTTGCGAAGACTAGATGTTGATATTCGAGAAAGAGAGACAAGTATAGCTACTCTTCGCCAAACCTCCCAAACACTGATGAACAATGCAAGAAATGCAATTCAAGAGCAGAGTAGCATCTTTCACGAGTGTCTACAAACCACCAACCAAAGACAAAACCACACCCTAGAGCAACTCAGAGATTCTCTTGCGACTCTAGCGTCTGAGCAAAAGGTTGCAATGACATTCCAAATGGATAAAATCAGGCACCACATGCACAGTGGCACTACCTGTATTCAAAAGTCTCTAGATGAGTTGGTTCAAAGAATATCACAACGATATGAAGGACAATTGACTGAAACAGTTGATAGGGAGCTTCGCGCTCTGGAGACAAGATACGCTACGCGATTTGAGAGTGTTATTGAACGCAATGTTGAAGTGGAAAAACAGACTGTTGATGCCCGGGAACGACTTGCCGAGGCTCGAGCGGCGAACAGTCTGCTGAGAGAACAAACAAGAGATTTTGCGGAAAATTATTCAATTATGTTTCCCAATAGATTTAGACAGGTGAATGCGAACAATCGATCGTTCTAGCTTTCCAAAATACATATCAAAAAGATGTATTGTGTGTGGAAAACAAACAATAAAAAGCCTTAAAATGCTTTAACAGGGGCATTCCCTATAAATTATAGTCTCTAGTTCTTCGAATACTCTATAGAACAACCCAAACAAGCAGAAAAGTTATCTTTCGGGACTACAGAGGGAAGTATCAAAGGGACTTGGGAAAGAAACGCAGTTGCGCGCAAGTGCACACAAACAAACTAAAGTCTGAGAGGGAGAGAAAGCTTTTCTTTTTAGAAAGCTTGGCACCTTGGCATTTGAGAATAAGGTTATTTCTCCTTTGGGGAGTGGGGACACACAGAAGCAGTCATCTTGGGTGAGGTAGCACACAACTGCGTGGGTACTGGGGTTAGAAAATCGTTGTTGTGCACGCATTTGGAAGTACAATTCCCTTCTCGGTCCACTAAAGCGCTTTTGCATTGGTATAGGCAGCAGGACCTATTGGCATTTGGCCCCCTTTCATGGCTGAGCAGCACGACTGTAAGTCTTTCCACTATTTCACGGTTGGCAATATATTACTATGAATTGGCACTGTAAGTTTATTACTCAGGCAGCTGCGTAGTAAGGTGACTAAGGGCATTGGCAGCTGTGAAGGAAAAATTTGTTCTATGGGTTAGGTGGAATTATTAGCTCTTGTTTTTCTGAAGGTACCATTTTCCACTCAGGCACAAAAGAAGATCTCGCTTGGCCACCTTGAAGGAATCTACAATGAGTTTTCCTCTTGTATTTCGCCTGCCACCACCCCCCTCAACCTTTTCCAAATGCACCTTCAGTTCCCATTCGCCCAATCTCTTTTCAGATTTCAGCACATTATCCCCATACTTGCCCACAACCGCACTCCACTCTGGCACTAGCAGAAGCCTATGCTCACGCAAGGTTTTCAAATCGGCGTTATCAATGTCATCAAAGCCCATTTCAAAACTATGTTCATCAAAGTAACCCAAAGTGGGCACGTCAGGGCAGTTTTTCGTATCCGAGGAAGACTCGGGAGCAATGGTAATTTTAATATGAGGATCATGCTCATACTGAAAACCCCTTTCCTTCTCCTCATCCCACTCCTCTTCCTCCTCCTCCTCCGATCCCCATTCTTCTTGTGGCCTAGCAGCATCTTTGGAAGACTGTGGGCCAGTGTTCCATCCAGAGGTGTCACACAGAACAGTCTCGTCTGAGCTAAAATTCAACATCGTCCCGGTGTCGCATTCATCTGCTTCACCCTGGCAATGCAGCCTTATGAGGTTCTTTGAGTAAAACACGGTATAAGATATATCATATTCGGAGTAATAACCCAGTTTGGAGTCGAAATTGACATTAATTACATTCTCCCGGGCAGTAGAATGATTTATACTGGAACAGTAAATCTCTCCTTCTGTCAGCACAAACACGTTCAGCTTCAGTGCTCGTAGTCGCCTGTTGATAATTGCCTCGCACGTGTTCTTCACGCGCTGACACGTGGATACCAAGGCGCAGAGATCCCGTAATGAGAGGAATTCCTGCATCACATCGATAAGATGAGATAGTCCTTCCTCATTACTGCCATACGAGGCGGCCCAGGCTGCCTTTTGAGGATGTGCATTGGTCTCCAAAGCATTATTAAGATTTGCAGAAGGTGCGTTTGTAGTATCCCGAGGGATGAATCCTTCTTTCATATTAAACACACCTGTACGGTCAATCTTTGCATACGGTTTGGATGCTTCGTATTCATCCCACATCCGGCAGTGATGATCAATGATGGCCATCTCATCAAGCCAGCGTCGATCGGAGTGCTCATCGGGGTGCTCGTAAGCGTACTCATAGTAAAACTCACAGTTATCATAATCATAGTTGTCGTCAGAGGAATCATCTACTACTCGGTGATCACTGATAATAGTGGCTGTATTTCTGTTATTGTTGGTAGAGGAGGAAGAGGAGGAGGGTGTGATTTTGTCGCACAGCTCAAGGCTACGCCTCAGGTCTGGTTTATCACGGAGGACGTTGTTATTTAGCATCCAGTTCAGATAACCAGAAGGGATTTCCCACACAGGAAGTCCTTTGTGCTTTCCAAAAGTCATCTCCCTTTGAGGGAGTTGTGCTTGGATCTCTGCAGAGGGTGGTGCAGAATTGGATGTCCGACGATACGTCTGGTAGCAATCCATACTTGTTTTTGAAAAGGCGGGGGTGGGGGGTGGGAGAGAGATCTCGTATTGCTTCCTTTTTAGTCACAACTCCTCACCTTTCGAAAGAACGAAAGAAACAACAAAATTCGAAAACCAAAGCAAAAAACAAAAACAAAAAAAGAAAAAAAAAAAAACTTTTTGCAGAGAGCAAAATTGAAAAAATAAAAGTTAAAACCACCAAATTTTGCCAGCCCTAAACCTTGACAAATACCACCCGTCATGGGGAATGTGAAGGGGTTAGGGGGTACGTCTTCCTTCCGTCACAGCTGCACTTTTGTATTCTTTATGCCTTTTTTTCTTCTTTTTCTGCTGTTTGGTGTTGGAATTAAGATTTTTGGTTGGGGATTCATAGAGAAATGGTTATTACACGGGTTAGAGATCAACTTTCGACGGTTCTTCCAGTGTGTAATAAGGTGGGGGGGGATACTTCAAACTGGTTATGGTCCAGGGATTGGGATTCTACTTCGTTGTACTTTTCGGTTAAACAGTTCTCATCCCAATGTCTAAAACCGAAACTCACACCGCGATGCTTTATTATTCTCATTGTCTTTGCAGTCTTGATTGCTTTTTGCTTTTTGAATCTTTCCTCGTTGAGCTCCAATCAAGGCATTTCCCTGGGGGGGATGTCTGTGTACTCTGACTCCCTCGTTCAGCACACGATGAACAACTCTCATACCCGTCGAGGGCCATTCAATTTCCCACCCCCGCTGTTTGGGAATGATCAACGCCAATGGGAATCGCAATCATATCGCAAGGTGCTCTCTCGGTATAGTATCACTTTTGCGTTTATCATCCGAGATGGAGCGCACTTGATTCCGCATCTTCGGCGACAGATCACCTGCCTGGCGATGGCTGCTGGTTGGAGATCTTATAACATTGTAGCGGTGGAGAATGATTCTTCAGACGGGACGCAAAATCTTCTTCGCCAATGGAAGGAGGAATCACAAGTGGAGTTTGACTTGCAAATCAACACTTGGGGGGATGCTGCGTCCAAAAAGTCGTTTCCAACACTAGCCAGGGCCCGTAACGGATATCTCGAGTCAGATCTCACGAAGAAATCTGATTTTCTTCTTGTGGTGGACACTGATATGTGTGATGTGTGGGATTACGGGCGATTTTCACAGATATTTGCTGATTTCATCGCTGCGGATGATGATAAATCGTTCAAATGGGACGTCCTTACAGCAAATGGGTTTTGTTTAATCTACTGTGACCGTCTGTCATTTGCCGACCAGCTGCGGACACCGGCTGGGTCCCCTGACATGGAACAACTGTGGGCGCATCTGAAGCTCAACCCAAACGGGTGCGCTCAGAACCCAAACGACTACTCGAATATCGACTGCGAGATGGGACCAGGGGATCACCCGGTGATACGAGTGGAGTCTGCGTTTGGAGGACTTGGTCTGTATCGTGTACGAGCGCTGGAAGGGTGCGTGTACGATGGGGCAACGGAGATGGAGCATAAGCCGCTGCATCGGTGTGTACGGGAGAGGAATGATGGGCGGGTTTTTATCGTGTCTGATTTGTTTTTGGTGTGGGATGGATGTGGAAATGCTGCGCCTCCTCCTTACCAATGTGCAGTCGAGCCAAGGCATCCCCGAATGTTTGAAACGGAATGGGTTTGACGCTATTGTGTGTTTGCTTTGTGCAAAAGCTGCAAAGAGAGAGTGCGCTTGTCTTATAATACCAGACGATATTTTTTTTTTTTTTAATTTCCCAAGGAAAATTCAAGAAAAAATAATAAAAAGCAGGAAAAAAAAATTTAAAAAAATTAAAAAAACCTAGTCTGGTACCTACCTAGTACTAGGGTTATGCAAGGTATTATGATCTCAAACCCCTTAACTCTCTCTATCCAAGGCACCCGACTGTAATTTTTTTTTTGTCTGGCTTGGCCATTAAATTTGGTCCGACCCCGGCATAGATGTTAGTATTATATATTTGGGAGGAGCTGAGAGAGAGACTAGCTAGAGAGATAGCTGAGGACATGTACAGTGCCCCCCATGGCCAGCTACATAGTACAGTACGTAGTATTATATCATGAAGTGGTCAGTGGGTGTGACAATATATAAGCACACTATACGAACTATTTTTCCTAATCGAGCGAGCTTATTATACCGGCTCCTTGTAATTACGTACCGATCGAGTACAGTTTAAATTTACTTTTAGGACTTCCTCTGATTGGCTCCCGGAATTCAGAATACAATACCATACATGACCCTAAAGAAGAAAATTGCGAGCTGCGAGCATACTTAACTTTATATTTAGGTCTTAAAATGGGATTTGTAAATTAAAATGGTAAACAAACAGTTCGATTTTGCAGAATCTGATTGGACGATGAACCTCGCTTTACACCATATATGGAAATTAATGATCAAGGGTTTATAAGTACCATCATGATGGTCTGGCCATGCATGGATAATATATATATAGCTAAGTACTATTGCTAGCTACAATTGAATATGGGCACGTGCAGTAGCTGAGTAGGAGAGAGTGAATATTATTCTAAAATAAACTGCACAGCAAGTGTGGACGAGCGAAGCTTGTGTAAGTGATCCAGTTCTGAGAAGCATAATTTTGAGGGGATGGGAGTTTTATCCAATCAGAGGGCTGCATTTTCCATATATCCTCGAAAAAATTGACCGTCAAAAGGGCCTGAGCTGATGAGAGAAAAACGCTACGCTGCGCTTCGCTCAATTATTCATGGTCGCACGAGAGGTAGAGAGAGAGGGAGAGGGAGAGAGAGACAGAGAGAGAGAGAGAGAGAGAGAGACAGAGAGAGAGAGAGAGAGAGAGAGGAAAAGAGATTTATAAGGAATGCATAGAGTACTGAACATATTGTGCATAAGTTTGACCTTAATGCAATAAGTTTTCAGAAATGATTGTAACAAGGGCGACCAGAGCAGCAGCTCTTCAATTACTGCTGTTGATTTTGGTGGTAACAATAGGAATTCACAGCCGTGGTGTGCGAGGGGATGCTTCTGCTTCTTCTTCTTCATCTTCTTCTTCTTCGTCGTCATCATCATCTTCCAAAGAAACTGGTACGACCACCACCGCGACTGGTGGAGTTTACTCGGGAGCAGAAAATGACATTATCGCGGCCGCGCCTTCCAAAACATGTCTGACGGACGCTGAAGTGTCGGAATTTGGGTGGATTGGCTCTACAGGGCAGCCCAAAATCGTATTGGAAACCCAGGATTGGGACTCTGTGATTGTGGTTAATGCAGTGGCGTATTATCTAATGCAGGATGCTATGAAGTATACGGATATATCACTCAAGCAACGTATCGCTGCGGTGTGGTCCGGGGCCAATGAAGATAATGAAATCTGGCGGTGTGCTCAGGGTCATGCTCACATTAACATGGAACTGTGGAATGAAGGCAAAGAACCAACCGTGGAGCATTGGATCACGGAGAAGAAAATGTGTCAGTACGCAGGGGAGATTGGATACCCTGGAAGGAATGGCATCTATGTGAATCAAAAGGCTTTGGACGATACCCCGAACGAGATTATCGAATACTATCGAACATATGCTAAAACGCCCAATGTGTTGACTATCTTTGAAAGAAAGTTGACTACCCCGGCTGGGGTTTGTCCCATGTCCTATTGTACGGATGGGAAGCGATACGAGACGGCGGAATGTGTAAAGGATCCTGCAAAATGCATTAAATTCTACCACAACAATCCATTGTGGGCAGCAGGGATCATCGAGTCGATGCTTAACAATAATAACATCCCTGCGTCTGTGGAATACCTCACATACACGAAGCAAATGTCTGATATTGAAGCGAATAGCAATATTCCTGTTATGTTTTATCACTGGCGACCCACTGCCTTTCTGAACAAAATTGCCGCCCATCGAGTGGTGTTCCCGGAGTACAGATTGAGTTGCTATCAAACCGCCAGTCCATCTTCTTTGAGTGCTATCGATTGTGATTTCCCCACGGATATTATTAAGAAAATAATATGGTCTGGTTTGCCTACATACGATCCAGAGGCGTTCAAATTTGTGAAAAATGTAAAACTGACCGATCTTCACATTGATGAGATATTGAAAGATGTTGGCATCAACAATACACATCCTGCAGAGGCTGCTTGCAAGTGGCTACGTGCAAACAAAGCCATTTGGAAATCGTGGGTTCCCTTCTATCCGAGCAGCATTCAGTTCCAACGAACAGATGTAACTGTGACACTCCCTGTTAACTCGTTTACGTTCAATTTGACGAGAACTGGTGGTGTTTTTGGAGCCGTTACAGCCACATTCAAGGACGGTACCAATGATACCTCTAATAAGGACTTACTAGAAGGGTCAGGATTATCACCATCCACGTCCCATTCGCTTGTTAATGGGAATGTTTCGTGGCCAGATCAAGACAACTCTATCAAGTCCTTCACAATCACATTTGGAGCTGGAGAGTCTCCCGCAGCCGGGCAAGCTATTATTGTGGAACTCGACAGTGTCACGTCTAGCAGTGACTCCGGTAAAGTGGGAAAGGCTGCCCGATTGGTTATTCGCTTTGTTCCACAGGACAGCTCTTCTTCAAACATGACGATCATTATCGCTGCAGTTGTTGCCGGAGTAGTAATAATTGGGTTACTATTCGGATTTTTATTCTATAAGAGGCAAAAGGAAAAGTCACTTATGGATATGAGCTGGATAATTAACCCAGCGGATATTGCATGGCTGAAAGGCAAAAAAGGTATGCATAGCATGTCGTCCCTTGGTACTGCCGGAAGTGCACCATCTCTTAAGTCTGATATCTCAAAAACTATTAGCAATGCTTCTGATGGGACAGTTGAAAGTTTGAAGGGAAATGCTCAACTGTTTTGTGAAGTGGCACTGTACGGAGGCCGAGCAGTGGCAATTAAACGATTCAAAGGAGTTGATAGGATCACCCTTACAAAACCACTTTTAAAGGAGGTCGGTTTGCAAAGACATACAAAACACCCCAATCTGCTCAAGTTTGTTGGTGCTTCTATTGAGCCGGGTAGTGTCTTCGTGGTAAATGAATACTGTAAACGCGGAAGTATTGCAGATATTCTGTATGATGACCATCATAAATTGGACTGGAACTTCAAGTTTTCAATGATGTATGATATTTCAAGAGGTATGAAGTATTTGCATGATTCAGAAATTTTATTTCACGGGAGATTGACGCCTGATAACTGCTTGGTTGACAGTCGATGGTCTGGTATTGTGTGTGACTATGGCTTGAGGCAATTTTCTACTTTCAAAGAATCCCAGGTTCGAAAGTTCTCTCAGAAGGATCAGTCTGAGGAGGACAAAAAGGACAGTGAAATGAGAGCCTCTAATGTGTCAACTGGATCCCGGCTGCACCCAGCTAACAGTAGTTTTCTTCTCCACGAGAGAAGGAAAGGGTCTGTTATTTACACGGACCCCGAACTCATTCTTCTTGTACAAAACGAAGATGATCCTGACAAAGACCTGGCGGCGGGACAGTACAAAAAAGGTGATATCTATAGCTTTGGTATGGTGTTTGCTGAGGTGGCGACCCACAAGCAACCGTACAGCACCCTCGATCTTGCCCCCGAAGATATAGAGAAATCTCTTATCGAAGGAGTTGCCGTAAATCCATTTGGAAATGAAGAAACTGCTTTCTTTGTCACTGACGGAGAAAATGCAGAGTACACCCCTGACAACGTTGTTCACATAATCAAAGAATGTTCCAGCTCTGATATAGATGCAAGGCCATCATTTGGGGCAATTGAAAAAATGGTTCGCAAGGCAAATCCAAACAAATCTCTTGATATAATGGACAACATGATGTCCTTGTTAGAAAACTATGCCAATAACCTGGAAGAAATTGTGAGACAGCGAACCAGCGAGCTGGAAACTGAAAAGAAAAGGGCAGATGACTTGGTAGCCAGAATGCTTCCGAAGAAGGTGGCCGAGCAACTCAAATTGGGGCTCCATATTGAACCAGAGAGTTACGATGAAGTCACAGTCTTCTTTAGTGATATTGTGGGATTTACCTCCATTGCAGGTAAAAGTACCCCATTTCAGGTAGTTGATTTGCTCAATGCTCTTTATACATGCTTCGATGCAATTATAGCTCATGGGGATGTATATAAAGTAGAAACTATCGGTGATGCATACATGTGTTGCTCTGGCCTACCCGAAAGAAATGGACATAAACACGCGGGGGAGATTGCAACCATGTCTCTGGAGTTATTAGAAGCAGTTAAAACGTTCCGTATACCACACATTAAAAACGAGCTTCTTCAGCTTCGCATAGGATGTCACTCGGGTATGGTGGCTGCGGGGGTTGTGGGTGACACAATGCCGCGCTACTGTCTCTTTGGAGATACAATTAACATGGCGTCTCGAATGGAATCTGGTGGTCTTGCACTGCGAATTCACATTAGCAATGAAACTCAGCAAATCTTGGAGCGCTTAGGAGGTTTTATTGTAGAGGAGAGGGGAACTATAAACGTTAAAGGAAAAGGAGAAGTAACAACGTATTGGGTCACTGGTATGAAAAATAGAACTTTTGATCTTCCAGACTTGGACCGCGCAGCATCTCTATCACAGCACAATTTCAAGTAGCCTTTCTCTCGACTTTGCTCGGTAGTTTTTAATCACTTTCTCAGTTTTATTCAATTTGTTTTTTGTTTGTTCAAATAAAGCGAAAGAGAGTTTGAAATTGATTTAAAATTAAAGTGTTGCACAGGCTTTTAAAACAAAGCCTTTAAAACGAAACCAAGGATTTGTGGCCCCCAATATTGCAGAGGTTTTTGTACACCACAATGGAAAATTTCAATCAACTTTCTTTGGATAGACATAACTAAACATTTATTCTGCTTTTATTTTGAGTAGTTCTGTTGATAAAGAAATCCCGTCTGAAGTCTGAACTGAGGAGTGTATCAGTTAGAGCTGAAAAAGCAAACGGATATATCTACTACCTTTGATCCTACGTGGCCTTTGAATCATCCTGTTTTGTATCAACAAGCGGCTTGAGAACAGCATCCAGGTCGTCTTTCTTAACTGGCTTTTCGAGAAACTCATTGACCCCACAGTTCTCAAAGTCCAGTCTGTCTTCGGCAAGTACATTGGCTGTGCACGCGATGATGGGGGTTTGGATTCCCTTCTTTCTTATCTGCAGGGAGCATTCTTGGCCATTCATCACTGGCATTTGGTTGTCCATAAGAATAACGTCAAATGTATCATTTTCTATTGCATTCATGGCCACAAGGCCATTTTCTGCAAATTTGATGCAATTATAACCCAAGCGATTTAAAAGCATGCCCATCACTTGTCGAGTAGGGGTATGGTCTTCTACAACTAGGATCTTTAAAGAAGGGGCAGCTGGTGCACAATTGACCACCTCATTCTGCTCCCGTGTATCTCCTTTGGTCTGCTTCATTATAGAAGCACAACTTCCAGGTTCTTTGTTATCTGCGTTGGTTGGGTGAGGGGACGTTTGGGTAGTCAAACGAAAAGGCCCAGGAAGGTGAACAGAGAAGGTGCATCCCGGCTCCGTATTATTTGCTTCAGCTTTGACCGTACCTTCATGTTGCTCGAGCATTGACTTAACAATACATAAGCCAAGGCCAGTCCCAACACCAGCTTTTGCAGTTTCTTTGTTTAATACCTGGACGTATGGGCGAAACAAGGCATCCCAATCTGAATCTGACATTCCAACGCCACTGTCCTTGACCTTTATAACCAGGCATTTATGTGAAAGAGTGTTGTTACGGTACTCTCGTTCGCTTTCTGAATTTGCTATCCCCCGCTCGACATCTATATCCGCAATTCCATGCGAAGATAATGAAGAGAACCCACTGTCATTGCTGGGGTGCTTTTGGACCAATCCGGCGTTTTCAACCATCTCAGCTGAGCATGACACGGTGCCACCCTCAGGTGTGAATTTAATGGCATTCGACAGAAGGTTATTCAAGCACTGTACTATACGATACTCATCCCCGTAGTATTCGATCTGTGTCATTCCAGCTATGTCCCATTCACAAGAAAGGGTAATTCCTTTCTTCTTTGCACTATCTCTAAAACCCATATAGCCCTTTTGTAACATTTCATTTATGTTGCAATATTCCCGCATAATTTCTATTTTTCCTTCTTCAATTTTTGAATAGTCGAGCACGTCATTCAAGATGCGAATCACTTGACTTGAACTGGATAAAATTGTTTCCAAGCACCTCGTACACTCCGCACTTTGCTCACACAAGCCACTATCTTTCAATATTTCCGTGGACATTGAAAGAGCATTAAACGGAACTCGTACTTCGTGTAATATGTACGATATAAACCTTCGCTTTGCTGCATTTGCCCTTTCAGCTTGGGAACATTTCTGGTCTTTTAACTTTAACGCAACCCCCATATGCGTCATCTTTTGTACATTTCGGTACAGGAAGCCAGTCACACACCCCATTAACAACCCAGTCACCAAAAGCGCGACTAATATCCCTACATCGGTCGCGCTTGGACTACTATCGAGCTCATCTTCGTCCGCTTCTACCAAGACGCAAAAGTACTCGTTGGCAAACACAAACGTACTTGCAAAGAAATTATCACGAGTCACGGAACCTTCTATTTGTGCGCATTTGGTGCATAGGTCTCCGCAGGAGGTACGTGCTACTTCATTCTGCATCCATTTCCACGTCTTAGTAGTGTTATCCCACCCCCACTGAATACTGAATGGCATTTTATCCTCTATGCCCTCACCGACATGCAGCAGATATACTCGCTCTCTACCAAACCGTCTAGCTGTCTCCAGAGAATCCATCATAATATCTGAAATCGACAGTACAGAAGTCAATACCCCTTTTGTTAGTCCCACTCTTGCCTCCCACGTTTGAGGAATGGAAGCATTCGTCACAGAATGTGCTGCCATTTGTATTGTGAGAATAACTTTCCCATTGAGCCCAACATGTTTCCCCGCCTTCCGGTTGTAAACCAATACGCTTTTGCTTACAGCAGCCTGGTACCCGTCATAGAAATTGGTGAATGACATAAGATCTATCAACAATGCATTTTCAAAAAGTGGAGACCAAGGATGGCGGTACAAAAAAGGGAGCAAATCGTCAGTTCGTGTTGAATTCAGAGGAACGCTCAAGGCTGGTTTAAACGCTTCTGCAGCAGATGCAGGCATTTCCTTAAGCACCAGGGATGACATATTGTGCTCTTTCCTTGCAAAGTTAACAAAGGCATCCCTCTCGGCGTACCGTACAATGGGCACCCAGGAAAAGAACTCACTCTCTGGTTTTCTATTCACTTGTTCAAAGAACTTGTCAAAAGCAGTCTTGGAGACATATCCATCAATGGAGGCCATATGGGCGGCCATTGTGCTGCTCAGATGGACCAGATCGTCCAGACTAGCCATCATCCTGTTCGCATATGACTCCCCAGTACCCTGGAAGGTTAACGCGAGCTCCTCCCTATCATGCTGCAGGCCGGTGACAAACAATGCAATGGCAAGTCCCCATACCAGAAAGGCAATGCAGCTTCCAAGCAGGATTGCGTGGAAGAGGGCCTGTTTGGTGTGCATATTGGAATGGCACTCCTCGTCTTCGTCATCCTGCTCTTTCCCTTCCCTTCCCATGACTTTGTTAGTATCGTCACTGACTTTGCCACGGTCACTCTTGCTGCTAACGTTACTAGAAGAAGAATTCCTCCTTCTTTTCCACACCATGGACCTCAGGTGTGACTGCAAGTTCCATTTAGAAGGTGTTTTAGACTCTGAAGAACTATACACACCTTCTACATAACCTTCTTCCCCCACTACCACTCGCTTATCAGATGAATCCCCCATTTCCAACCTCCTTTACATCTCATTTTTGATCCTTTTTTTTTTTTTTTTTTTTTTTTTTTTTTTTTTTTTTTTTTTTTTTTTTTTTTTTTTTTTTTTTTTTTTTTTTTTTTTTTTTTTTTTTTTT
>PDIM01010385.1:26377-37601 GCA_002811675.1 Ichthyosporea sp. XGB-2017a
GAGCAGAGCGTTAAATTAATTTTTTATAGTTTTTTTAACTTTCCTTTTAATTTGTTTTAAAAGTAATTATTAATTTGTTATAAGACTAGCTAGCTTAGACGCCACAGAGAAATTCGGAGCATCATGAGCAGAGCGTTAAATTAATTTTTTATAGTTTTTTTAACTTTCCTTTTAATTTGTTTTAAAAGTAATTATTAATTTGTTATAAGACTAGCTAGCTTAGACGCCACAGAGAAATTCAGAGCATCATGAGCAGAGCGTTAAATTAATTTTTATTTTGTTTTTTAAAAAACTATAAAAAATTTATTTAAAACTTTTTAAAAAAATGCTTCACTCACATGATCGAGTCATGTCACGTGTACATTTGTGCAAGAATTATTTATAGGGGCGTTTGTTATTTATATACTGCATTGTCAAATTCTAGCTTCTGACAGCATAACTTCACACATAGCTGCTTAGGTGTGAATTATTAAAAAGGTACGTCATATTTATAGAAGCTTTTCCACAATCATGCATGCCGGTAGCGGAAGAACGCTAGTCCTTTGACAGTACTCTCCAGGGAGCGCGCTCCCTGGTACTCTCCTATTTAACTGACCCAAGTTCTAGTGTCCCTTGTAACTGACCAACCACCCACGTGACACGGGATTGTGGGTAAGAGCCCGCCAGAATATTGTGGTTTTTTTGTCATTATTTTTTTTTTTTTTTTGTGAATGCCAAATAGATTGATTATAAGCAAGCGATTTTTTATAAGACAAATTTTGTATGCTTTAAGCCTAGAAAGGCGATTATTCGGAATGTTATCACAAAGGCAAGAAGAGCAAGGATATTCCCCCACACGCTATCGATAGCACCGTCCTCTCCGAAGCCCCATATCGCCACGGCCGTCTTCCCTTGTTCACCACTGCTTTCGTGATCAAACTCATTCAGTCCCAATGCTTGAAACCCGTACCAAAAGTAGGAAATATACGGAGCCCACTGCCAGAAAACAGGGATGGCTGTTAGTGGGGCAACGAAATAGCCACCAAACATAGCTCCAAGCCCTACAACTATAGTGACTGCCAGCGTAGCAATGTCGAAATTAGGGAAAACACAGCAAAGACAAGTGGCCACAGAAGACCCCGCCTCCTGTATCAGCCATAATACAAGAAAATATACAAAGAATGAGGCTCCGTTATCACACAATCTCAAGCCTGTAATGAAATATGTACAGATGCAATGAACAAGCATGTTACAGGTATTGACTGGAAGGGAGGCAAACCACATTGCCAGACAATAATGAAGAGGAGAGTAGGTACGTTTGGCTCGCTCACGTATGTACACGTACCTGCCTTCGACGTATGGCAACTGGTGATGATTAATCGCAAAGCCATATACGACTACACACAGGAAAAGAAAGTTTACCGTTTTTTGAAGATTCCCCGAGCTAAGCTCACTGGTTGGTGTGAAATTGTAATATACCGAAGCAAAAATCAATGCCATGACAAGGTAGAGGAAAAAGTTGTGAATCCAGTAGCTAAAGTCTCGATATCGCTCTCGCATACAACGCTTTGTTAGAATAAAGGTCATTGTGACAGCATACCTGACCTCTGATACGAAGCCCAGTTCATCTTCTTCATCAAAGGTATCCTCTTGTTCATGGGAAGTGTCATTTTCATCGAAGGAGAGTAAACCGCAACTTTGGTTTTTTTGACTGCTGTCTGATATAACAAGGGAGCAGCGTAGAATCCAGCTACCGGGATCAGTACCAGAGTAAGGGGTAATTGCGCCTTTGAGCATCGCATTAAGCACATCTGGATGCGAGCTAAAATAAGCAATTGCTTCTTGCACAGGGCTGTTTTCTATATCCATCGTTGATGGCGTAGTTGCGTGATGGTGTGTGTGTGAACTGTATATACATGTCCCATTGTGGGACAGAACGAGGAGGCCATGGAATAAGTCCAGAAGGACGCTACTGGGCTGGTGGATAGTGCAAATGATTGTCACTTTTGAGTACAGACACACCTTACGAAGAAGCTGCACCACTTCAAAAGCCGTTCGACTATCAAGTCCCGTGGTGGGTTCGTCAACGAAAAGCAGCACAGGGGAAGTAACCAGTTCTAATGCGATTCCCAGTCGCTTCACTTGACCTCCGCTTAACGGACACACTTTAGCTCCCCGGCCTCCCCCCAAGGATCCACAGGCGCTGTCCCCAACAACCACATCTGCACACTCGTGCAGCCCCATTGTGTGGATTAGGCCATTCACTTTTGGCGTCAATCAGGGCCTTTCTGATGGGCCAAGGCTGCTTCTGATGGGAGATTGATTTGATGCTATTTCTTTCTTGGGCAGTGGTTCTTAGCAAAGCAGAGTAGGTGAGGATTTCTCTTGGTGTGAGATTAAAAGGGAGAATCTCTGTTTGCTCCACATATCCAATGTGATTCTTCAAACTTCTTTTGTATTTTTCCAGCTCTGAAGATGTAAAAGGATTTCCGTTTAGCACAACTTCATCATCTCCATCAGGTGTTACACGGATTCGACCATCTGAGCAGGCAGCAAGGAGGCAAGAGGAGGAGGAGGAGGAAATCATATCATTATAGATTCGATTAAGCAAAGTGGTTTTCCCGCTTCCTGAGGATCCGAGGATGGCATACATACGAGCAGAAGGAAACACTCCATCAACACCATTCAGCACCATATTAACACCACCAGGCTGGGTATTGTTGATCCCCCCCGCGCTGTGAGCTGGTGGCGGTGCATCTCCCCCAGTGTTGCTTGGATTATACCCCACACGGATGTTTTCCATGTACACAGAGGGTGGGACAGGGATGGACATTGTTTTTGTTTTTTCCCCGCTCGGCTCCTACTCCCTTCCCCCCCTCGACCTTCTGCTAAAGAGATACAATCAAAGTTTTTTATTACAGAGGAGGGATTGGGATTTAAAATGTAAATCTGCTTCTTGTTGTTTCGTTTTTGCTTCACAGGGAAGAAGGAACGATAAATCAGATCTCTCTCTCTCTCTCTCTCTCTTTGTTTGTTTTGTTTTGACGTTTTTGTTGTTTTTGTTTCATGATTCATCTCTCTTTTCTTTTAGGGTTAGGAGGAAAGGAGGAAGAAGCGGATAAAAAGGAAAAGGGGATTTGTGACAACAACAATATTTTGTAAATTAATCAGCTGCAACAAAATTTGGGTGAGTGAATGATGAGCCTTTATTTTGAATCTCTGTGTGTGTCAGTGAAGAGTACAGGTTCAAGTGCAGGTAATGATAATAATCAAGCAGATGGGGATGGAGTGTTGTTATCGTCACCCGGGAAGAAGAAGAAGAAGTGTGAAGTGTCTTGTTCAGCAGGCCACTGAGGGGATCCATGCGGGGACGTGTACAGCTGTGATGGGATCAAGTGGAAGTGGAAAGACGTCTCTGTTAAAGGTACTTGCGGGGGATCGAGCGAGTAAAGATGTATTGATTCATTGTGATGCACTTTCGGTTGCAATTAGTGGGGAAGGGAATCAGCTTGATTTCAAAGGGGAACTCACAGATAATCAGTTGAATAGGCTTCGTTATCACGTGGGGTATGTCCCTCAGGTGGATATCATGATCCCCACACTGACGGTGAGGGATATGCTCACGTATGGTGCACAACTGAGGAGCAGGGCGGGACGAGGAGATCAGGAGGACGAGGAGGATCGGGTGGTCCTGGTGGATGAACTGTTGGGAGTACTTCAGTTGAAGAGTTGTGCGGATACGTTGATTGGTGGAGGGGCATCTGGTGTTCTTATGGGTGGGATATCTGGGGGGCAACTTAAGCGATTGGGTATTGGTTTGGAGCTTTTGAGTAATCCTGCTTTTCTGGTTCTTGATGAACCCTTGAGTGGTCTTGATGCCATCATGGCGCATGAAGTATTACAGGTTCTTAGATTCTTGTGTGATGAGAAGGGCTTGGGGGTGATTTGTTCTGTTCATCAGCCCTCTATGGATGATTTTGTGTTGTTTGATAGGGTCATGACGCTGGGGAGGAACGGTGTTGTTGTGTATGAAGGGGAAGTAGCCAAGACAAGAGGGGGTGATATTGTGGATCACTTTACGCGTCTTGGGTATCGGAGTCTTTGTCCTGAGTTGAATCCTGCGGAATTCATGATGGATGTTCTGGGGCAGTATCAAGGTCATGGAGAAGAAGCGAATTTGGGCTGTCTGTCGTTGGCTGTAGCTCGGGGTGGGGGGGCTGTGGATGGTTTTGTGGGTGCTTATGCTCCTGTGGTGATGGTGGAGGAGGATCCAAAGCTGAAGAGTAAATTAGTCGAAGGTGAAATGCATGAAACATCCTTTTTTGTGAATAGTTTTCGGGAAAGTGCGTGCTTTGTGACAAGTGTGGAATATCACAAAAGAAGACTTCGTTTAGCAATGGATGGGGATGGAGACGCCTATCTGCGGGAGACCCCTGAAATGTGGATGATCAGTAGGGAAAGATCAATGAACAGCCCCAGCGTGGAAAATCGTGCCAAAGAAAGCGCAACTGAAAGTCAAACGTCATTGGAGATTGCCAACCCAGTGTGTAGTAATGCCGCAGCTGAAAAAACACCAAGCAAGACAAAGCAACAAAGAAGCACAGTGCATGGCTTTAAGAGCAAGCCTGTGTACATGAACAGAGAGACCGAAAGTGGTTACTCTTGCTTTAGAAGAGTGATGTTCGAGCTACGGGTTTTGTGCAGACGGCGACTTAGGAGTGAATGGAATGACAAAGCGTTCTTCCTGGGATGTATTATAAAATATGGTGGGCTTGCTCTTCTTCTAGGATCGGTATTTCATAACGTGACTAGTAATATTAAAGGCTTTCGTGAGCTTTTTACACTATGTTACGCCACAGTGGCGGCTTTGTCTTTAGCCTACTACGATTTTTTCCCCAGGTTTCTTCGAAGTAGACCTCTGTTTGTCAGAGAGACGCGGTCTGATTGCTATAAACCCGTCTCGTATTATCTCTCTGTTGTATTTGTTGACACCTCATTGCGGTTTGTGTTCACATTGCTATTCGCCCTTGTAGCATACCTACCTATTAATTATCGCATGTCATTTCTGAATTTCTTGTTCTTTTATGTTGTCATATTCGTTTATTTTGATGTTGTTGTGGCCTTTTCATATCTAGCGTCTGTTGTATTGGATACAAATGGATCTGTCAACGCTGTGCTTACTCTATTAAAAGTGTTGGGGATTATGTTTGCGGGTTATGGCGTCTATGCCCAGGATCTTCCGGTTTATTGGCTATGGTTCTTCTGGACTTCGCATTTTCGATATGCCCTTCAGGCATTGCTTGGTAGTTATATAAGGGGTCAGTGGTTTGGAAAATGTACTCCAGAGGAGATAACTGCGGTTTTGGGACTGGATGGAGAGAAAATTTGCATCCCCAAGCCTGACGATGATCCCTTAAACAGCACTGGGCTATTTGAAAATTTTGAAGTCTCGGGAACTGCTATTTTAAATGAGTTGTGGTACGGACTCGACGAGGCATACTGTCTTGCTGTCTTGCTATTTTTCTGTTTGTCACTACACGCTATTACTATTGTCGTTTTATCGAAACGCAGCTTTGTGTTATAGTCCATTCAGAAGTTTGTCTTCTTGAAGGGCATCTTCTCCCATGTTGGACAGGGGAGGGTATGAACTCCCTTTGAACTTTTCTCTGATTGTTATGGGGATGGGTCTGTGTGTGCCTTACATCAGCACAATGATGTTGTAGACTGTAAGAATGAGTACTAACCGAATAGACTGTATTGGGGACTCTGCTCTGGTCTTCTAAGATTTGCTAAAGATTGGTGCAATGCTCGTAACGAGTAGCATTACTTAAGATTTGGCAAAGCGGTCGATAATCATTCAAATGAGCTATCAAAAAATAAATTTGCCTATCATTTATTCAAGAAGTTTGAAGATATTTGTTTCTTCATTTGTACGAAAAGAAGAAATCGGCAATGCCGTCGCTGGCGGCGAGCGAGGACTGCGACGTGGTGTAGATATTTCCAACCATATCCGACGCCATCACTCTTTTCGAAGAAGTTGGGAAGAGCTTTTTCTTCCATGGGCCAAGCACTGCTCCAATGTCTACATCTTTCATTGAAGTTTCACCACCGTTTCCAATTAGAAACACATTTTGATAACCATCATTGTCATTCAGAGCAAAGTACGGGTGGAGTCTATATGCATCGTCTTTGATTCCAAAATCATAGCGATAAACAAACAGGGCCGTATGGGGTGGGAGCTCGGCAATGGTTTGTTCAAATTGGTTGTTGTCTGACTGCGTAAACATAAACATCTTTGGTTTTGACATGGAAGTATCAAGTTCCATTGACTTAAACTTTTCCCCTCCAGTGGTACTTTGGACCTTAATGCTACTAGACGTATCAGCAGGGGGCTGTTTGTAAGTTTGTTTCTCGACTGACGTAACTGTGACCTTGATAGTGCAATAATCATTACTACTAGCACTCTTATCAACTGTAGTATATGTTCTAGGGAGTGATGTGCTCTGAGCAACATTTCCACCATTCACTTGAACAAAGGGACCCTCATTAGATTCCTGAACTACCAAGCCTGTAAGATCGAATGAGCCTTGAAGACGTCCCAAACGACCAATTAATCTATCGTCTATCAAACCTGGTTGTTCACACGAAGGGCATGATATAATAGTGTCCTGAAACAAGTAGACGGAAATATTTTTCAAGAATACACCGTAATTAAACGAACAGTCTGACACAGTATAGTCAAAGACAACTTTGATCGGGGTGTTAACCGAACGTAACTTTGTGTGACGCTGCTTTAACTCGAGGACTTTAGTATGGTATTCAACGGCCTTTTTGTTGGTTAAGTGGACATATGATTGTTCATCAATGGCCGTTATGAATTTCTTCACATCATTTTGCAGTTCACAAAAGTTCTTCTTTATCACATCCTTTGATTCATGGAAAAAGTTTCGCTTGTAGCACGACGCAGCCACTTCTCCAACCTGGTCGATACAGTTTTCCAATTCATTATCAATTTGTTTGGCAATAAAGTAAGCGTTCTTGTAGTTATCCATGTTGGTTTGACTTACATCGTACTGAAGCATGGTAAGATTCAGTCCCAAAGTTTCGCGAGCTCCAGTCAAGGTCGCCCAGCCAATTGTGTTTGCTGAAAGCACATACGCATCGCTCTTTGAACAGTCCATTTTTTGAAAATCTGCAATTAGGGGTTCCAATTTGATATCTCCGGTGTTTAAATCAACAATGCTAGCAAAGTCGCAATACTTGTTCACTCCCAAGAACTTGCATTTACCGCTCAGCTGCACTTTCTTATCACTGTGCGCTTTTTTATAAGCAGTACTGGCAGAAGCTGTGAAGGACGGCACACTTGATTTGGCATCCACCTTGGCGGAAAAGTCCAAACTAGACTGAAGATCCGAGAATGTGTAGGTAATGTCTAAAAGACCCATACAGCCACTGGTAACTTCTCGGACATATCCAACACCATACTGAGCAATCCAATCCTTGGTCTTTTCAATTTCGCTCTGTTGTTTTGCAGAGTACTCTTTGATGACTTCAGGTCTCACTGGGCAGTTATCCACTGTCTTAACACTGGTTTTCTTAATCATATACGTGACCTTGTAGGTGTACGAAGTCGAGCTGTCGAGCATCCCAAGGCTGGAAGAGGCACTTACATCAACACCCCAAGCAGACCCACCAAGATCCATCTTCGTATCAAGTTGGTTTGAATCAATAACCATCTCAGTCTTCTTCTCAATTGCTTGTTCCACCGATGTGGAGCGTACAGTGACACATCCCTCATGGCTGGTATCAATCGGGGTCTCTCCGAGAGTACCACGCACGACATTGGGGACACTCATTCCATAACCAGGCATATCAGTCAAAGAGCTCCCTGTGGCAAACTTGTAGGACACCTGATCAGCGCGGGAAAGAGAACTTTTGCTCATGCTCGCATCATCGACTGGTGCTGCCATTGTTCCGTGTGGAGTTAGCAGGCACAAGGAGAAGGAAAGAGCCAAAAGGGTGAAGAGCACTGAGATTGAGTTACTATTGCCTTTCGTCATCATTAGGCTTTCTTGATGTCTTTCTTCGTTCTAAGTTCTTAAAATGAGATCAAATCAGAGGATCAAGAAGATAGGAGGAATCAAAAGCGACTAAGATCTTCTTCCCTTTGTTTTGTTTTCATGAATGTTGCTTTCATGAAATGTATATGTTTTTTTTTTTTTTCGTGAGCAGAGCATGCATATTTAAAGTATTTCGTGTACTCAAAATAATGCTTTGTTCTGGCTACAATGTTAATTAATTAATTGTCCCGAAGATGCTAACCATGAATGCAAACCTGGACAACAACATAATCACTCTTTGTTAAGGGAGGCAAAAGCTATTTTAGGCAAACAAGCTATTAATTGGGGGGGGTGGGGAGGTTAGTAGGAGATTCAGTTCAAGCAAAGATAAATGCACAATAGTGCGCAAAATCCTGTTTAGAACTTGTATGAACTGTGATGATGGCGGCATGGGTTGGCTTGAAAAGGGGCAGGAAGATTGAGTAATTACGTTAGAGCGAACTAAGAGTGGGGAGGATGACGTGGGCCCTTGCCCCTTTATAAAAAGGCCTTTCGGGCTCGGGGGCTGGGAAGTGATGAGCCTTTTACAACTGACTGGCACACCAAAACCAAAACCGTACTGCGGGGTTTCTCGGAGACATGTTACCCAGTTACAACTTACAGTAGTCAGTCATCATGAAGTGATGACGGGAAGATATCTCCACCGGCGACCGATGGTTTTAGGCAAGGTTTCTTATTTGGTACCCCCCCCCAGGATTCATTCGCCAATCGTAAATCGTAATTACAGTAGTCCGAGGCCCGACTAGCGTTAGTCCTTAGCTACATGAGTACAGTAGCTACTATTACCCTTTGCACTTTTCTTCCTTCTTCAATCTCCTCTAATGATGCGCAGATGACGCGAGTAATTTGGGGAGTTTTCCCTTTAATTTGCGCCTCCAAAAGAAGATACATATCTCCCTCGATTTCAAAAAAAAAACAAAAGGATAGATGTTAATTGGATTTAAGGACAGATACAGTAACACTACTGATGACTCTTTTGAATAGAAGCTGTTTGAGGGTGTTTTTTTAATCCAATGGTACGCAAGCAGATTGACCTAATAATGCGCGAAGAGTGTGTCTGCGCGATAAGAAAAGAAAAACAAGCAGATTGACCTACCCTATGACCATGACAGGATGAACTATGAATGGAGTAAAGTTCCATAATTGGGTTACAGACCGCTTCGACCCTTCGAGTTGCTTGGGAAGAGCGAGACATGTGCTATTGTACACTTTACAGTGGAGTGGGAAAAGGTACAAAAAAAAAAAAAGTATAAAAAGGAAAGGACAATGCGGGTCTCTTATTTTGGTTCCCATATCCAAACAAAGCAAGCGAAAACAAAATAACAAAATAGAAGTGCGTTAGAGCTTGATTAAGAACTAGATCAAAATGAATCAAGTTAAGAGTTTGAGTTTTGTATCCTTTGTGACAGTGATCCTTCTTCTTGGTAGCTTGATAGGACTCACACATTGCAAATCCCTGCCTGATCAACCACAAAATGCGACACAGGCAAGAAGACCTGCCTTATCTTTAGGGCAATCGTTTAACTCATCGGAACCCAACTTGAAAAGTACCGAGCAATTGATATTCTACGAGCCTGATCATGATCGCTACTTTCTTCTTGATGTGCAACAGACAGGAAGTGTAAACGCCAATAACATTGTTATTACAAAAGACTCCATCACCCTTGAGTCAAAGGGGAGTGAAACAGAGCAGATTGTCCGTGAGGTGGAGAAAGAACTGAATATCATCAAGAGCCAAGGCATCAGTTATGGAGGGAGTGATGCAGGCCCCGATGTGATGTACTTTGGACTTGGTGTTGCTCTGAGCATCCACTCCCCCGATGGATACGGCCCCTGTGATGTGAAAGTTGTTCTGGGACAGGAGAAACGATGGCCTTATTACAGATGGTGGATATTCCCAGTGGAGGGAGAGAATAACGGAAGGAGAGTCGGGGACACGGAAGGGCAATTGCATCTGACGTGTGGAGAGTACGGAGACTCTGGACTGACTGTTAAGTTTCAGATGAATGGGTCCAATGATGTGAATATGTACTACTCCATTGATGGGAACTAAGCCGCACGTGTGACCTGTGCATGGGGTAATATGGAGAGTCTACTGTCTCCCCTGTGTGCTGTAAAGTCAATTACAACTGACAGGAATAATAAAAAAAGAAAAAAACAGAAACAAAACAAAACAACAAAACAAAGAAAACACAAAGATAAACAAAGTGAAAGTACAGCACGATGGATGGTGATGCTACACATGTGGAATGCTTATCTGTATGGACACCTGGAAGGGTACGCTTGCAGGGGGGATTTGGATAAGATGTATTAGAAAGGAGATTGTAGCCAAAAACATCAATCGCTATGAAGATGAGGGGATACCTATGTGGATATTGAAAGCTGTTATTGTTGTGATAAAAGTAGAAGGTAATGAGTGAACAAAAGAAAAATAAATGGGCTCACCGCTTAAGTCCTTACTCCGCAACATTTAGTGCAATGATCGTACCTCACTCGAGGTTTGATAATACCACGAAGTGGGTTCTTCAAGCGCTTCACCAGCCTCTTACTGCACGTACATTTTGTTTATTTGTATGTAGTTCATCTTTGATATGGCTCAAAGCATCCTCACGGAGCCCATCTTTGTTCGTGCAGGGGCGAGGGGCTTACTGTGGGTAATCGAAGCTGTAGAAAGGAGCATAAAAGGTCGGCGCAAGGCCCTGAATAGGAATAGTGATTGCCTTAGTACATTGATTATTCAACATGGAAGCGATAAACTGTGGAATTCCTTGGCATTTGGGTTTGCTAAAGAACGAATACACAGCCATTTCACCATCCAAATGAAACTGAACACTTTCATTTGGCATGGTTGAGCATTTGTTCATGCTGAAATCATATCCAGTCTTTTCAGTCTTTTCATTTTTATCACAGGTATCCTCTGAAATAGGAGTTTTGGTGGCGTTGAGCCAAACATTGTTACTTCCCTTTTCGGTGTAAAAGTTCACTACAGCTTGGTAAACAGGGAGTGCCCGATGAGTGGGGTCTGGGGACGGTTGACGAGTAGCCCTGGGGTATGTATCACACTGACCAGATGGATGACCTTCTTCCTTGGCCTTAAAGCACTCTTTCTCACTCGCATAATTGCA
>PDIM01010386.1:8262-18394 GCA_002811675.1 Ichthyosporea sp. XGB-2017a
TTTGTGTGTGTGTGTGTTTTTTTCTTTTTGAAGATTTGTTTTCTTCCTTGTTCGAGTGGGGCTAAATGGATTCAAAAATAATATAATGGGTGTGATGGAAGAAGATATTATAGATTTAACGGGCGACGCCGAAGACCCAAGTGCAAGTGAGGCTGTAGTACGCGAATGGAAGGAAAAGATGTCAGAGAAGCGGAAACCCACGAAAAAGAGAAAACAAAAGATCAAGTCAGTGACTGTGGAGGAAGCGATTGAGATTGAAAGGAAGAAGATTAAGAGAAACTATGAGGAGGAGGACGTGAAGGGAGACGGGGCGCCTGTAGCAGACAGAGTCCAAGGGTATCTTTATGATGTTATAGATTTAAGTGATTTACCCATGCCTTCTTCTATGCGGAGAGCAGTTGAGTCGACTCGTGAGAAATTGAATCAGACATATACTAACTTAGACCCTGTTATGGGGGAATCTCATGGAACGTACAGCTGTGAAAACGTGCCTGAAAATGATAACACCCCTAGTTGCAGCGGCCACAACAGAAAGGAAACCAAGCAAAAGGGCAAAAAAGCCAAAGACAGTAAAAAGAAAAAAGAACCAGAGGAGAAGCGTGCTCGCCGTTTTCGTTCAAAGTGCCCCAGTTCCGTGCAGGAAAGAATGAGTCGTGCACTGGGGCAGAAAATGTATCTTGTAGCGAGAAACAAGGATCATGATTTAATGGAAAAATTTAGTATTTTGGGAAGTACCGGTAATGTGTATACCGTTTGTATTGATAAAATACCGAATTGTGACTGTCCTGATTTCGGAAAAGGCCACACATGCAAACATATCTTGTTTGTTTTTCTGAAAGTGTTGAAGCAAGCGCAGACGAGCTCTTATATTTACCAATTGGCCCTCTTGGAGAAGGAGTTAGTTGAAATATTTACGAGCGCACCTCCTGACCCGACTTCTGCCTGGGCATGCGCAGAGGCACGACGGGCTTTCAACAAGCACAACAGTATTGAATCGTCTGATATACCTGAAGATGCTCCAGAAGGCAATAACCGAAAGCCCATTGAAGGCGATTGCCCTATATGCTACGAAGAAATGGATCCATCACAAACGGTCGTGTATTGTAAGCGCGGATGCGGAAACAATGTCCATTTGGATTGCTTCAATCGGTGGAAAAAATCCCTTCGTGGAAAAACTGCTACTTGTTGTATGTGTCGAACGGAGTGGGAGGAAGCTCCAGCAAAGAAGGGGAAAAAAAAGTCTGGAAGCACAAATGAAGGAACCTATGACAGCAATGGCTATCTGAACTTAGCAGATGTTGCTGGGATTAGTAGAAGAAGGGATACAAGCACTTATCACACCTTCGGTCGCTTTGGAAGAGGCTGGGGAAGGGGGCGCTCAGGCTTGGGGCGCTCTAACAGTTATTACGGTGATTTCGATTTTGATGAATTTTAATGGCTTTGCTTTATTCCACCATTCCTTTGTAAAATATGTATGCCCAAATCACCCAAATCAAATGATACCGTAAACAAGACTTCAAAATATCAGACATGAACATCACCACATTGACAACTAAATTATATGACATTTCAAGAGAAATAAACTTCCTACTGCTTCAAAACCTCACCCAAAAAGTTTGCAATCTTCTCCCGTGACGCAGTCAGAGTTTTCGGGTCTTCCTCGGTACTCGCTGTAAATGGAGCACAATGGCCAGCATCGTCAACACTTACTTGCACATTGTTTGCTTCAAAGCTGCTCCTTGGTTCATAGAAAGAGCGAAGATGCCATGGATCGTTCAAGCCATTAGTAAAGATGACATCTTTGCCTGGGAAATTAAACCCTCCATAAAAGGCATTGGTAGCATCAACATTCGCTTTCACCATCTCTACAGGTATTCCAAAAACCCTCGTACAGTAATTAGCAATGTGTTCCACAGCGAGATAAGGGAAAAAAACGGTTCGCTTGGGGTAGACTGGCTTAAAGAATCCAACTTCAGTACACTTCTGAAACCACCACAGCCGATCTGTTGATGAAATATTGCGCATGTTCCTTATGAATTGTTTTTCATCATTTACCTGGCATTTGCCAGGTGCAACAGATGCTGTTGCTGGATCAAGAGATGTATTGTAGGCCTTAAAATATCTTTCAAGAAGGTTTCCTTTGGAATGCAAAATTGCTCCACATACTTTGTTCAGAGGCCACGCGGGTGGGTTCTGGAACTGATTCGCGGATCCAAGACTTCCTGTAATGTCCCACATAAAGTAGAAGTTCTCTGCAAGTGAAAAAACACGAAGAAATAAACATATTTCAGTAAACGACTACTCGTGTTATCGGACGTATAAAAAGAATACCAACCTTCCAAAGTTTCACCCAATTTTGAGCAAGGCTTAAATACCCTTTGAAGTTGCTCTCTGCCACTCTTTGATTGCAGCAAATCTAAAACCAACAAAGACCCCTTGTGGATTTCCTTGCTACATTCTTCAGGAGCCACCTTTGCAAAATGTTCAAAGAAGCCAGAAAAGTTGAATTGAGTTTCCATAGGCGCGCTGGCAGCAACACTTGCAATAGTCATTTCAGGATATTTGGCACGAAAATTGGCACTCAAAAAGCCGGCATATGAGCAGCCAAAAGTAACAAGTTTGGATCTTGTGAGTCCTTTGCTTACGATAAAATTTGCCGCATCTTCCAAAGCTAATGCATTCATAGAATAATAGGACTTAGATAAAAATGCAATACACCATGCAAAAGCATTTTAGGCCAACACTTACCTTGCCTACTACTAAGATATTTCAAGTGTTCTGTGCTAAAGTCTTCGAACGGAACACTCTTTCCATAATACCTGTGCTCCAGCACAACGAACACAGCTTCATACTTGCGGGCCCATTCTCTCACAGCAACTGATTGGAATTCAAAAAACTCCATTGGCGCTTCACCTGCCAAATAGAAAAACACAGGGGCATCTTCTCTGCCAGACGAGTATGTTGTGTCTATAAAGTATCTCTGAGCAAAAGTGCGCTTGTCGTCCTTATTGAAATGATCAAGCTTCTGCTCAAAAAGGGAAACTGGTACTTTCACGGCGCTCTTTGCTTCTTGTGTCTTAGCCACAACTACTTGCTGAAACGCCAGCGAAGAACTGTCTTTGCCCAGGTGCTCAAGTCCGTGCAAGGACAGTCCCAGCACATTACCAAATCCTGCAAGCGCAACCGCAACAATGAGAAAAATCAACAAAACACAACGCATTTTTTCGTCTCTCTCTCTCTTCTTCTTCTTTTGACTATTCTGGATTACTCAGCAACTAAGTTTTTCAGTTTCTGTATTCAACAACATCAAAAAACAAAACAAATCAAACAAAAACTGGATACGACGACGACGAAAAAACAAAACAATGCAAAACAATACAAACCACAACAAACAACACAAAGCCAAAATAGAAAATTAATTGTTTTGAAACTGAATTGTGCGATGATCACATGATGATATTATTTGAAAAGAAAAGAATTCTTTAACTCTGTCTGTCTCTCATGTGACATGTGTCTGTCTCCCTCCATCATCCATGACAAGGAACAAGGACTAGAGTCTTGACCAAAGCTCAAGGCTTGACTGTGCGATAGCCCCTATAGCCCACGCGATGGGAATACCGCGAGGGGGGGCGGGCATGGCTGATGGCTGTGTATTTCTAAAATGCTTCAGTTATTTACAAGTATTCATTACGTCTTTGCCTTATCTAATTAGGCCTGAAAGGAAAGAACGATTTTCCGTTGTTGTTCCTGGGCCCATGTATTGCCTACAAGTACGTCTCATGTTTGTGTTAGGGGTGTCGGGGAAAGCGTCGTCTGCGACAGAAGCCTCCATAAGCTATTGAACTTCCCACATCACCGGCTGACGGCGCTTGGGATAACGCCTCCCTTCAAAGATGTACGTTATAAGATTCCAAACTAAGTACTGGCAAGAGAAAACGTTGCTTCGACACCTCAAATATAAATGACGACATAACAGGGAAAAAACGCAACACCGATGCATTCAGCGTGCAACATGCACCCAGGTAATCACCGCGAATGTTATCAGCACTTGGTATCGGCCATTGATAAATAGTGCGTCTGAAATCCCCAAACCTAAAACTATAAGTCTTGAGCAAATAAGGGACGTTTCCTTCTATTTTCCTGCAAATGAATATTCCATGACTTTATTTGTTATGTGTGTTTGCTTTGTGCAAGGATGGGTGCTCGCCCGGTTACGTTAATGCATGTCCATTCTTACCTTTCTTTTCATACGTACGTTGTTCAACTGTTTAGAAGAGAAACTGTTTAGAAGAGAAAGTCCCGTTGCTCCAGGAGTAGAAGTAAAGGGCAATGATAGAAAAAAAAGTGAAATGACTTGCATTATCATTCGATAGTCCTTCGTGGTTAGCAAATTAGAATAAATTCAGTTTAAAACGAAGCAAGCATACGTTTGCAGTTCGGTATATAGCATAATCTGCTCGTTGGGGGGAACATCTGGCAGCAATCCCCTTTTTTCTAAGCAATCAATCATTCACAGTCACTTCACCTGGAACAGATGACAGGTGAGCAAATTGTTCTGGAAGTAACCAAGAGTCCAAGTACGGACTCTAATGTTGGGATTATTAAAGAGTTACCTACAAATAAATGCATAGCATTGAAAACGGATCGCTATGAGTGTCTGGACGGGTTGAGAGGAGTGGCGTGTTTGATAGTTGTTCTGGACCATTGGTTCGGCTTCATCAATACCTCTGAAAGAAGCATGTACAAATACTGGGGCCAGTACACTCCCATCGATGGATTTACACACGGCCTTTTTTGTGTCAGAGTCTTCTTTGTTTTGAGTGGATTTGTCCTTTCCGCTCCCATTTACAAGTTATACGACACCGAAAACACGCGGCCTCATGTTTGGCTTCGAGTGTCAAGAATGGCCATTGGGCGTTTCCCAAGGCTCGCGATCCCTGCCATTGCTGCTTTGTACCTAGCTTATATACAGTACGCAACAGGAATTGCTTCTTTGAATCCAAACAATGTTGACTCCCAGGTCTCAGAGTCGTACAAGCAGCCAGAAACTCCATCATTTCTTCACACGTCCGAGTTGGCTTTTTACTCTCTTTGGTGCACCAGCACACCGCTTTCAACAGAAATCGATTTACAGGACGCCCGAAAAATCAATGAGCCCATTTATACAATGCCTATTGAATTTCTGGGGTCCTTTCTCGTGTACATTTTTGCGATAATACTTGTTTCCGTGGAAAGAACTGGACCTAGAAGATGGATGGTATACTTTGGAATTGCGTACTTTTTTTCTGATTCATTGTACATGTACCTTGCGTTTTTATGTGGTGTTGTTTTGGCTAAATGGAATTCAGAACATTCCATTGAAAGATGGTCAAAAAGTGTACAATCGAGGAGGTGGCTCAAGACATCTTTGTGCATTTTATTTCCACTTTTACCCTGGGGAGGTCGAAAGTGTGGTAGCGGATCATGGGCGACTATTGGTCCAGTGACATTTCCATTTCAAGCAAATGAATTTTGGTTTTGCTTTCTTGCAACCACAGTAGTGCTTGTTTTATTGATAACACCGCCCTTAGTTGACTTTTTGAGCACCAAGCCCCTGAGAATACTTGGCAAACTATCCTTTTCAATCTATCTTGTTCATTTCCCCATGCTATATAGCGTAAGCAAAAACATAATAGGGTCTTTATATCCTTTGGTGAATAGCTGGAACACTGCCATATGGATGTCTCTTATTCCGTATTTGCTATCTGTCTTTGCCGTCGCATGGTTATTCTACGAGTTTCTGGAAAAACACACACCTTCACTAAGCAAATGGTTTTCCGCGTGGATTCTTGATATATAAATCAACAAACATGGACAGCTTGAAACTTCTCTTATAAATATACACTTTAAATAAATAATATGAGGCTTTTGGGTGGAACTATGGTGTTTGGGCTGGTATTCTACTTGACGATTTCTAGAAGTATTTGGAGATAACATAATAACTCATGCTATATTCATGCTGGACAGCTCCATCTGGACTTCGGAGCATTTCAACAACGGGGTTTGATAAAAGGTATATGTCCTCGATGACTTTCCCCGCATAGAGGCGAGAAAAATTAGAAAGGGCGTTTGACACCAGCTTACGTTGATCTTCTGTCAAAACGCCTTCAGATACCTCATCCACGATTCCGAAAAGACGTTTCCAAACCACACCTTCAAGAATAACTTCAAGTTTCGCAGCATCAGTACCCTCGCCCTGCCCAATGACAAGGCGACATGCGCACACCACTTCCGCCTTTTTCTTGCACGATTTGCATGTCAGGTCATCACAAAAAAAGAGACTGCGTTCACTTTCCTCAATATCTAAGCCACAGCCAAGACAGTGAAAACATAGCATGGATTCAATAACGGATGGCAAAATATCCAAAATCTTTACTTGCTTTACCCTATAAACTTTAACTATAGCATCTTCCTTCAAGTTAGAGCGACAGGAGTTAAAATCTTCCAATATATCATTAATCGTCGAAAATGCAATTTGCTTCAATTCGCTGTTTCGAGGTCCGCATCCAGAAAACGTGTTTAAGGAATCCTTGCCTCTTGCCTTTGCCTCCCGTTCAAGATGATCAACCATGGACAAGTCAATATCATCATAACTAGAAAACTCATCAATTTCATGTTGGCCGTCTTGGTAAGTATTCTGCGGATCGGGGTCTTTACCTTTTGAGTTGATGAGACTAACGATTTTGCAGACACGTTGAATTACAATTTCACTTTCCTTATTCACCTCTTCAAGATCACTTTTCTGAGAAAGCGACCTTCGCTCTTTATCGGGCCCTTTCAAATTATTTATCTGTGCTGTGGATGCATGGGGGGCCTGCATAAACAAAAGCGGCGAGCCATCATCGCACGCTGTTGTGGAGCACTTGACGTTTCGACACACTAAAACATCATCGTCTTTAATGTTCACCAGTGATTTTAGGTCTTCTTTCGCAACCCCTCCCCCACACATACCCTCACCTCGTCGTTCAAAGGCTTCGAAATCAAAGAGTGAATTTGGCCTTCGAACAAAGATTTCCAATACTGCCGTTATTTTATCAGAGTCAAATTGGCCACAGTCCTTGAAAAACTTAATAAACCCAGATTCACTTTGATCAGGACACAGCGAAGCCGGTACTGTACCATCCCATACCCTTACAAGAATACAAGCAACATCGGGCCTAACCAGACTGACACTTTTTACATCAATAACTTGGCATACACAGCTTCCAAGTCCCGTCCCATTAAATTTCAATTCGTGAATGCTTTTAAACTCAAGACGAGGAAACTCATTTCTTGTGAACGCCCATTCTCGCAATGCTTTTACACGCGCTTCATCAACAGCATCAACAGAAGGAACTTTACCCCCATAGCCCGGTCTCGGAATAGCATCATTACTTTCAAATGGAAATACGGCAAACGTTTCCGAGGTCAGTTCGGTATGGTTTGTTATCTTCAGCTGATTATTTCCGGCGTGCGACCCAATAGGAAGTCCAATGAAGCGAACAATATCACCAATGGAATAGACGGGGGGGAAGTCTTCACCAGATGCCCGAAAAGCAACAACTTTCAAAGGTCTGTCCTGGTCATGTTGACAATCTTCATCCAATAAAGTAAATATTTGATACAAGTCCCCCCTTTTTGTCGAAGATGGAGGTTTAAAAAAGCACACAACACCCATCACATTCACAGGCGATCGGGAAGGTACAAGATCGTGAATCTTCGTATACTCATATTTGCCTCGCGCTTGCTCCTCTGGCGCGATATCCGGCCTTTGTTGGTCGGTGCCAGTGGCATGAGATGTCCTACCCTCAGGCTCAGATGAGTTGGCCCGTGGATTATTCCCGCTGTACTTCATCTCTTGTAACTCAAGCTCTTCAAGGTACGGACACGAGGCTGATGCGACGTGGATCAGAGACCGGGTGGTCAATGGCAACCCAACATATACAGCCGCATGGAGGTGAGCTCGAGAAACGATTAATCTGCACGGATTATCTTCAATACACTGGCGATCAATGCATCGATCAACTGTAAAGCCTTGCAGGCAAATGTAGTCATTCCTTCTTATTTTGGATATCCAGCGAGCATAATCCTCCCTAAAGCACACCTCAATGTTTTTGTGTCTGCTGGAACAGGTAGAAGTGATGGGGTTTCCATTAGCGTCTTCTGGCAGACGCTCTCTTTTCACATGATACACACTGCTATTCTTATTTGGCATGCTGATAAACTTCTCAAAGATATTCAGAAGGGCATCCACACAACTGTCCTCTAAGCGCCCAATTTGCACAATAACACTTCCATCGAGTTGGGCAGGGAATTTAACACGCACCTGCCCCACCAAATACTGTTGAGTGGGTTGGAAAAGCACAAATCCATCCCGTATATCCTCAATCTTCACTGCGTTGCGGTGAGAACCTCCTCTATGACATACACCACTGGTCGTCGTTGACTCGGTGGTATTACTGTTGTAAATAAAAGGCATGGATGAGATGGATGGATGGCTATGTTCTGAGGGGATATTCTTATCTGAAATATACTGCAGCTGTATGACTCTTCCTATCACAGAAGGAAGGGGGAAGCCCAAAACAAAGGGGTGATTGAAAACCGAAATCGATTTAGATTTCCTTTTTAAAAGAGTTTTATAAACAGAAATTCCTCAAAAAAAAAAGAAAAAAAAAAAAAAAAAAAAAAAAAAAATTAAAAAAAAAAAAAAAAAAACAAAAAAAAAGAGAAAAATGAAAAAAAAAATTGTATATTCACTTTTTCATACAAAAAAAATTTCACATGGCGCGGCGTTCTCGGTACCTTAAAATGAATATATATATATTTTTTTTTGTGCAAAATTTTCAAAAATTATAATTTTGTGAATTTATTTTATAAAATTTTGTTTTTGGAAAACAAATGAAAGATTGAATTGAAGAATCAGAAAAAGGAAACGACAGAAAACAAACAAAAAAAAAATAAAGGCAAAGGAAAAGTAAAAGAAAAAGAAGGAAGTTACCTAAAGACATAAAAAGCAAAATCTCTCTCTCTCTCTCTCTCTCTCTCTCTCTCTCTCTCTCTCGGTGTCCCAGGGCAGGAGGAAAACAAAAGCGGACAAAAAGAACATTTCCTCTTCTTCTTCCGTGTGTTTTTTTTTAATAAATCAAGTGACGTTATTGTTGATTAATTAATTAATCCCCGAAGTACCACCATCGCCTGGCCCTGCTGCTGCTGATTCTTGTTGATCCGTGACCCCTTTAGGCAAAGGAAACTTGGCAAATAAACTCGCAAGGATGACATCCACTGCCTGGTGTTGATTCTTCCGCCAAACCCCTTTGAGATCGGACTTGGCAGACCCTCGACCAGCTGGATTAGCACTAGCAGCCCCACCAGATAACAATCCAAGCCCAATGTCCCCTTCTTCATTGTGATTTAGCTCCTCCTCCTCCTCTTCGGTCGCTTTACTCCCTCTTCTCTTCTTATTCTTACCCCCTTCTTCCCTATTTTCCTCTTCTTCTTCTTCGTGTTGTTGTTCTTGTTCCTTTGGCCCCCCTCCCCCTCCTCCTCCTTTCCTCTTCCTCCTCCTCCTCCTCTTCACCCAGCGATACCCCTCTGTCGGGTGGAACTGCACATACCCCGCAGCCTCCTCAAAGGCCTCCCCCACATAGTGCAGCACGGTGGCCATGCGGGAGTTTGCCAGGGCAGCCATATCCGGGCACTGGTAGATTGTCCCTTCAATCACATAATACAGCTCCAAGGGGACCGTGGAGGTGCGTGAATCCCTGCGCTGTTTCATAATCACGTACAACACGGCAGGCTCCTGGCTGTGCCGCACGACGTATTCGATCCCGGTCATGTCTTGGAGATTTGAAGGGTCCATACGCTGCATTTTTATGACTTCGTTGTTGCATTCTCGATCGTAGAACTGGGAGTTGGCGAAGTAGTCGAGGACGGTGTTTGGGTTGAGGGGGAACTGTTGGAGCCAGACTTGATCCACATAGCAGAGGGTCAGGGGATTGGGTGCAGAGTCTGTCGTGTCTTGTTGCTCATGATCTCCTCCATCCATTCTTTTTTTTTTTGATTATAATGATACTGTGGAGTGATTTGGAAATTGTAGGTGTGTATTGATAAAAAA
>PDIM01010386.1:24178-41218 GCA_002811675.1 Ichthyosporea sp. XGB-2017a
AAAAGGAAGAAAAGAAAAAAAAAGGTAGAAGGAAGAATCTAACCGAAAACAAGACTGAGTCATTCTCCTTGAATTTTGGGTTCTGAGAAAAATAAAAGTAAAAATCAAAAAAAAAAAAAAAAAAAAAAAAAAAAAAAAAAAAAAAAAAAAAAAAAAGATAAAAAAAGATAAAAAAGAAAAAAGAAGTGCTGTGACGCTGAAGTTTCTTGTAATTTCTTTTGATTTGCTTAACTAAGGCAGGAAGAGGATTAGAAGGATTTGATTGGGTCCTGTGTGATTTAACTTTAAACATAGCACATATTTGCCGGTGTCTCTCCCTCGATCTCTCTCTCTCTCTCTCTCTCTCTCTCTTTCCCCCTCTTTCGACTCTTTTCTGTTGGGCCTCGATACTTCACTTAAAACGCCTCCACCAATACTTGCACTTTGCACTCTGTCTCATTTGCTCTCTCTCCCTCCCCCCTCCTCTCTCTCTCTCTCTCTCCTCACGGACACTCACACAATGTATACCCTTATTAGTGGCTTTGTGCGGTATATGTTGCAGAAGGAACAGTATAATCTATTGATCCTGGGACTTGATCATGCAGGGAAGACGAGTTTACTGGAGAGGATTAAAAGTATATACATGGCTGGGTATAAGGCCTTGCCGCCAAGTAAAATCAGTACAACAGTGGGACTTAACAGTAAGTAGATCTGTGTTTAGATGAAGTGCAGCTGTTTGTGTCCAGTTGTGTTCTAACTGCATATATATATTTATATGTATATTTTAAAAAAATGAAAATAGTTGCGAAAGTAATCATTGGTAGAATCAAACTTGTGCTTTGGGATTTGGGGGGGCAGCCGGAGCTTCATTCTCTGTGGGACAAATATTATGGGGAGTGCCACGGATTAGTGTTTGTGGTGGATTCTACAGAGGAATCGCGTATTCTTCAGGCAAGGTCGGTCTTTGAAGAAACAATTCAACATGCCGATTTGGATCGCGTACCTGTGCTTCTTTTGGTGAATAAGCAAGACAGCATGGATGCGATGCAGTTGTCTGATGTTAAGGAGATCTTTAATGAAAGTGCACCTATTGTAGGTGTACGTGACTGTAAGATCCTTCCCGTGTCTGCTCTTAATGGGTAAGTCTTTGAATCAATGTGACCTGAACTTTTATTAGGACTTGCGTGTTTTAATGCTTCGTTTATTGTTTTGTTTCGCTCTTTTGTGCTTTAATCCCTGCTTTTTAAAATCGTTCAGTGATGGTGTTGAAGATGGGATTAAGTGGCTGCTCAGGTGCTGCCAGAGGAATGTTTATCGCCCTCCTATTGTGTCGGAAATTAGATAATTAGGATTCTATCTTTAGTGGTCCTTTTACAGCATACTATCACCGCCACTACTACCAACACCGCCATTTCTGCTACTAATTAATAACCATGGCCATTAATCATTAATTTAAAACTAAAGGGAAGGGGGGGGGGGTGCGATGGGAAATTAGAACAAGAAAGAAAAGAGGAAAAGCTCGTATTGCAAAGACCAATTCGACCTGCCCTCGCTACACAACAGTCACATCTGATTCATATGCTAGCAGAAGAAATAAAAGAAATAAAACACCCATAAGAGAAAACACAAGAGTGTCTGGACACTGCCGATTAGACACACTGCGTGTTGCTATGGGGGGGGCTTTCCTTCCCCTTCCTTTGCTTTCCACTCGTCTGTTGTCTTCTACTTCGTTTTTGCTTTCTTGCTTGTTTCAAAAAAGTTTATGCAGCGTTACAAAAATAAAAAGCTGAAACAAAAAATAAATAAAAAGCTCCGACTTTCCTTCTTTCCCTTTGTTTTGACTTTGTTAACTTTAGAGGATTTTTTTCATTTAATCTTGTTCTTGTTGATCTCTGTTAGGGTGCAAGGACAAAGAGTAAACGGGGGGAGGAGGGTGCAATATGGACTATGAGATAGTCGACAGTGATCAGGACCAAGGAAGCGATGTGGAAACCTCAGATTCAGTGGTAATGTAGATATAGCCGTTTTTACCTTTCGTTCATCGAGTTTTTGTTGTTGCTATGCTGTGCAAAAGTGCTAACGTTCGCTTTTTCATGTGTTTTATTTTTTGCTTTGTATTTTGCATTGAACGGATATGTTTTTATTTCATCCATAAGGTCCTGCAAAAGAGTAGCATCTTGATTCTGGTAGATTGCACTGAGGGGATGTTTGCACCTTTCGGAGGAGCAGTGAAAGAAGAGGGAGAGGAGACGTCATGCTATGAAATCGCTGCGAAATCTGTTTTAGCGTTCTTGAAATCGTTGGTAATATGCCAACCGGAGGATTTGGTTGGCTTGGTTTTTTTGGGAACGCCAGACAAGAAGAATATAAACCCTCAAGGCGACATTTCTAATCGATATCCGAATATCACTGTACAATCCCAAATTGATTATATGAGCTCTGATAGAATCAAAGAACTAATGCAGTTTGTATTTAAAGACAGGGAAGATTTTGTGAAAGTGTTTGGGGGATATCCTGCTGATTCTGTGCGTATTGACCAGGCGCTGCTTGCTTGCTCTCAGCTGTTTGGTTTAAGCAAGGTGAAGAAGGGAATTAAGCGCGTAATGCTGTTGACGAATCAGGACGATCCCAATCAAGGCAGCATTGTTACGAAAGAGAATACATATGATGTTCTAAATAGCAATGCGTTTGTAAGGGCGAAAGATCTAATGGGGGTCGGCATATTTATTGAATTGTATAATATAACCAAAGTGGGTCATAGATTTAATTTCTCAAAGTTCTATAAGGAGCTTCTCGAGATGAACGGAAATATCTTGGAAGAAAGGCGGGACGATTGGGAAAAGGACCAAAAGAGCGGAGATATTGTGGCTGAGGAGGGTAGAGGCGGCCTCGAAGAGTTTACATATTTGATGAAGAAGCGGCATTTCAAGAAGAGAGTGTTTCGAACGTCCATGCTGTATTTAGGAAATGACGTAAGGATTAGCGTCTCACTTTATAAACTGGTAGGTAAATCGGGGAATGTGAAGAAGGCCGTACTCACCAAAGAGCATTTTAAAGTGAGTGCGTTGACGAGGAAAATAAGTCAGTTGAGCGCTGCGAAACTTTTGCCATGCGAAATTTTCTCTCAAATTGCATTTACAAATAACAAAAATATGAGTGTAAGATTTTCAAAAGATGAGCAAAACCACTTGTCAAACTGCTGCTCATTATTTAAAGAATATGCGTACGAACTTGTCGGATTCAGAAGCAAAGATGATTTCATGAAGTATAGCTACTACAAAGGTGGACCGGATTTTATTTACCCAAATGATCACGTTGTTGCAGGGAGCTCAAAGGTATTTGCCGCTTTACTTCATTCAATGCTTAAGAAGAACAAGATAGCCATTTGTACATCTTATATACAGAAGGCGAGTACCCCATGCCTGGTAGCTTTAATTCCCCGAGCTGATAAAGCGGGTTTTGATGTAAGAAAGTTACCGTATGCTGAAGAGATTAAAGATTTAGATGTACCCTGTGCATTTGGTGTAGAAAATGAGAAAATGAAAGAAAATATCAAAAACCTCGTTCGAAAGAACATTGTGGACGTAAAACATGTTGAAGCATTTGATAGCGAAGATTACAGTAACCCCGCACTGGCGAAACAGTATGCTACTATCGAAGCGCACGCGCTCGATGCTGGGCAACCAGAATGGGAAGATGATACGGACATTGTAGAAAAATGCTTTGTAGGCCGTGAAGATGAACTTGAAGAAATTAATTGCCTTCGAGACAAAGTAATGGATTATCTTATGGAAGAAGAAGGCATGTAGTTGCCTGTGACTTGTGTATCGCATTGCCTGCGTGAGTTTCGTCCCCATTTGAGTGATTCGCATCATCACTTTGTTTATTGATATGCACGCTGCTCAAAAAAGATTAATTACTATAACAATAATGTAGTTTACAAGCTGTAATTGTACATTCCCTCCCAGCAAAAACGGTAACTGTTCATTTGCGTTTAACTCTTCCATCGTAGTTGATCTTTCGAAGCCTTAAATTTTGGGGAGTCACTTCGATGCATTCATCTTCTCTTATATACGCAATCATCTCTTCCAAGGTCATCTTTTTAGGAGGCGTCAATCTCACAAAGTCATCTTTCCCACTTGCTCTCATGTTTGTCAACTGCTTAGCTCTTACAGGGTTTACCAAAAGGTCATTGTCTCGTGAGTGCTCTCCAATTACCATTCCGGCGTATACAGTCTCCGATGGTCCAACAAATAAAATCCCTCTTGGTTCAATAGCTGACAAAGCATAGGTAGTAGTATCACCGTCAGTCATCGATATCAACGCACCTTTGTCTGCCTTAGAAATGGGGCCCACATAGGGAACATACTTTTCAAAACTAGCATTTAGAATTCCGGTTCCTCTCGTATCATTAACAAATTCACTTCTATATCCAATCAATCCACGACTTGGAATGTTCACTTCCAGACGACTTCTCTCGTCGCCACTGGGATCGTAGTTAACAAGTTCACCCTTTCTTGTAGTTAACTTTTCGATAATCTGACTGCAATACTCATTTGCAACGTCAATAACAACACGCTCGATGGGTTCTATAACATTTCCATTTTCGTCATTTTGAAACACAACTTTTGGTGACGAAATACTCACTTCAAAACCCTCACGCCTCATAGTTTCAATCAGTACAGAGAGCTGAAGTTCACCTCGTCCCCGCAATTCGAAATGCTCACTTTGCACAATACACTGCAATGCAACATTCGTTTCAATTTCCTTCATCAACCTCTCTTTAATATGGTTGTTGGTCACATAAGTACCCTCTCTTCCCATTAAAGGCGAAGAATTGGTTGAAACTGCAATAGATAACGTTGGAGGATCAATTGGGTCAGCTGCGATTGCCTCATTAATTGACGGGTCACAAATTGTATTCGCTACAGTTCCATCTCCAAAACCTGCAATTGAGACAATATCCCCCGCAACTGCCGATTCAACTGCTACTTGATCCAGGCCAATACGAGAAAAAAGTTTCATTACCCTTCCTTCACACACAGTATTACCATCGACTGACAAGCACTTCATTACATCGCCCACATTAACAGTACCGCTTTGGATTCTACCCAATAGCAGCTTCCCAACGTATTCATTGCTGTCCAGTTGTGTCACAAGCATCTTAAAAGGGGCGGATGGATCTGCATTAGGGGCAGGAATTGCAGAAATGATGCTTTCTAAGATACACTTTAAATCCTTTTTTTCATCATTCATGTTTGGCACAGCCCATCCAAGTTTAGCGGACGCATACAACTAACAAAAAAAAAAAAGAAAAGACAATCAGTTTCAAATTCACACAGACAAGCAGAGCCAAAAAAACAGACCATAAATACGAAAAGCATTTCACTTACCAATTTATAGTCCAACTGGTCGTCTGATGCCTCCAAATCAAAGAACAACTCCAGAATTTCATTCTCCACTTCAGCAGGTCTTGAAGTAGGCCTGTCCACCTTGTTCATTACCACCAGCGGCTTCACCCCTTTCTGCAGAGCTTTCTTAAGCACAAACTTTGTTTGCGTCATAGGCCCATCAGAGGCATCCACCACAAGAACAACACCATCCACCATTGACATGATACGCTCTACCTCACCCCCAAAATCAGCGTGCCCTGGCGTATCTACAATATTCAAAAGGTGATCTTTGTACACAACCGAGGTACACTTTGAAAGAATTGTGATTCCTCTTTCTTTTTCCAGAGCGTTCGAGTCCATTACACGTTCCCCGATCCCGGACAACGCTTTTGTATCACTTTGTCCCAGAAGTCCATCCACTAAAGTCGTCTTTCCATGATCAACGTGAGCAATAATCGCTACATTACGAATCCTATCCGGGGTAAAGTTCCTCACCGAGGAGTTGAATCTCACCTGCTGCTGCTCGCACACCGTCATACACAATCTACCTGGTAGTCCACTCACAGCCCCGCTATTCCCCCAATACAATCCACGAGTACCTGTACTCACCGACTGGCCGCCCTTCCTCGCCCCCGCAGCCAGCACCAGCCCACCCAGACGCGAGAGTATCTTCATTGTCCTTACTTCGATACAACACAACCCTTTAATCTCATAGATTCGAGTCAATCCCCCTTCTCTGTGGCTTCTTTTCAATCAACCTTCGCTCACAATCAACAACAAACCAACCAGAAGCAAAATCCCGAGGCAAAATCCTTCAAAAAGTTTATTTTCCAAAATTATTGCATATGATTTTTTTTTTTCTATACAAAGTTTGGTACAAAATTTTCTACATGAGGCTTTCTTTTTTTTTTTGAAACAAAATTTTGTTTGGTTTGTGTTGTGAAGTTTTATTTTTCATTTCGTTTTTTTCAATGTCCTTTGTGGTTTTGATTTGAATCTCAAGTCGGAATTGGTTTGGATTGGGTGATATTATTGTTAATAAGTGTTTTCTTTTAGAAACTTAGTGTTTTGATTTGTAAAATGAGTACTACAATGAATCCCACCACCACCGCTAATGGAGTAAGGCCTGTGGTGATGCACAAAGTGGTCCCCGATGGAGTGGTTGTGGGGGAGGAGTGGTCAATCATGGCTCCAGTGCGAAACATTATTATGAACTCCCCAGAAAGAGCTGATCTAACTGCCAAATGTAAGTCGCTATGTTGTTTGTTGTTATTGGAGAAGATTTCCGGTTCTGTTTGCCTTTATATCGTGTTTCTAACTTTGGATTGCCAACTTTCATTTGTTCAGTGCAATACCCGATTCCAGAGATGATATTTGGGAACAGCAGTGTGTCGCTGGAGAATGGCAAATATGGATTCCGGATTAGTTTTAGTGCTGAACCGGCTCTGGCAGCGGTGGACACAACTGGTGAAGCTATCAAGCACATTAAAGTGGAACAATCAGACAAGTGGTTTCAGTCGAGAAACATTACAAAGGAAATGAAAGAGGCTGTAAAGCCATATGATTGGACCTTTACAACAACTTTCAAAGGGGATTTGTGTGTACTGTCTTCTTCGGGGCTGAAAGAAGGAACCTTTGCATTTGAAAAGACACCTGAGTCGATCGATTTTGAATCTTTAAAACAAAGAGAACCTATTCTTTTTTACGAGGAAGTGCCGATGTATGAGGATGATTTGGGCGACTTCGGGATGGCCTCACTTAATGTAAAGATCAGAGTGATGCCGAGTGGGTTCTTTGTCCTTCAGCGGTTCTATGCGAGGGTTGATGGTGTCGCGGTGATTGTAAATGACACTAGGCTGCATCATAAATTTGGGAAAGGATACATGTTGCGGGAGTTTGTGTCCAAAGAAGCATCATTCGATGAACTTCGAGCTGCCCTTCCGATTGATTCGGAACCCTCACTAGTTGCAGATGTGAATAAGTTATTTGAATATATGAAAACCAAAGAACACTACACGGAGAAGCTTTGCTGGGTTTAAGTCGCTCTATTTTTATTTCCTTTTATTTTTGCTTATCTCATTTTGGATCTGTAAAACAGCTTCATGCACGTAAATGCAACAATACGAATGAACACACCGCATAGAAAAGCATACAAGATATCATCTCCAAAGCGGCCTAGAGTGTACCCATATCTCGTGGTGACATACGCCTCCAGTCCAGCCATCACGCCAGGGCGACCATTAGACAATGTCTCAGCTTCTGTTGTGTATATCGCCTCACCCAGCCATCTAGGAAAAAGGAAGGCCCACGGGATAAGAGAGGATACCACAAAAACATATCCAGCTGTTAAATTGATCACGATGTTTACAACAGAACTTACCAGCGTGGCTGTTATCTTCTGAAACACTGCTGTGAATATGTAGCTCACTCCGTAAAAGTTAAAGAGCGCCATGAATGTGATGGCAAAGTAGTTTCCAAATGAACCATAGGGCCCGACAATGAAATAAAAGGTAGATAGAAAGAAAACAGACCCTGCCGCAATCTTAAAACAATCCATTAAGTTCTTAGCAAGAAAGTATTGCAAAGCGTGCATGCCATTGCTGGATTCTCTCCAATACACAGTTCGCTCTTCCCCAAAAGTTCGGCAACTAATGGCAGCCCCCAGTGCAGCCAAACCCATCAAAACATACATTCCCATTTGACCCAAATTATCTTCAAGAGGTTCTGCGCAAGAGCAGAAATTCTGTGTGTATACTTTCATGTCGTCATCATACAAAAGTTGGTCTTTTAAAATTGTGGGGCAATCTGCGATAATATTAACATCCAATGGCAGTATAAGCAAATTTGCATAAAAAGCCAATCCGAGGTAAATACCTGTCTGCAAGTAAAGAAAGCATTCTCCCAGGAATACACTGCTTTCATGCTTCAATTGACATGCCGAGCGGTAGAAATAAAGGGCGAACTGTGTGTAAAATGGAGCTGTTGTTCGCATACGATCTGAGCGAATTTTCCTAATGATTTTTTCTTTGAGGTCTTCTTTGATCAAGCCTCCGTCATCGGGAGACACTTCTTCTTGCATAGGATCCATATTTCCACTCCACTGATTAGCAAGCTCGTACGGAGTATATCCAACATCGTCATTTTCTCCGCGATTTACTTTCTCTGAGAGCACATCGATAAGATAATCGGCATGGTTCACATGAGGCTTGGGTCCGTTATAACCCAAAGACTTTGTAAAGTATTCTACGGCCTTATCAGCATCACCCAAGTAAACTGTCCTTCCACCTTTACCAAGAAGAAGAAGTGTATCAAACATTTTGAAAATCTCAGTTCTGGGCTGATGAAGTACACAGATAACATTGATTCCAGCTTTCGAGATGTTTTGCAGAGAGTTCAAGCAATCAGAAGCACTCGTAGCGTCTAAACCTGAAGTGGGCTCATCCAGAAACAATGCCTTTGGTGCAGAAACCAGCTCCATTCCAATATTTACTCGCTTTCTTTCCCCTCCCGATATTCCTCTTTGGGTCTCGTCTCCAATGACACTATCTCGGCAATGAGTGAGAGAAAGAATTGTAAGAACTTTTTCTACATATTCCATCTTCTTTTGATAAGACCAATTGCGTGGAAGTCGTGTTAGGGCCGAGTGTGTAAGGATCTCTTGAACGGTCAATGTTCGGTGCATAACGTCGTCTTGAGGAACAAAACCGGTGATTCTTCTATACTTGCTCAAATCGGCTTCTCTTTTGCCATTCACAAGCACCTCACCCCCTGTTCTACTCACTTTCCCGCATAGAACACTAAGAAATGTAGTTTTTCCCGCACCACTTGCACCCATGACTGCTGTCAATCTACCAGAGGGAAGTTTCCCTGTCACTCCGGCAAGAATATTGACACCCGAACTTAGAGTAAGACTTAGATTTCTAAATTCCAAATCAATGTGGTCAACCTGCTCGTCTTTAATCTGCAATAGTTCACTTTGAGTGCGCTTTAAATGTGTCTTTGTACCCAAATCAATTTCTTCTGTTCCTGGTGTAGACACAGCAGAAACAGGGACTCCTCTTCTCTTTTTAATCAAATTCCACAAACCAACCATGCCCACAACGAAAATGACAATAACAATATCATACACAAATCCCAAATAGTACCACGGCCTTCCAGCCCCAGCGGAGCACACTGAACCCGTTGGGCAATCAAAGGGCTCCACTGTATTCTTCGGACAAAACATGCCCTCTCCACACTTAATTGGTGTGGTCATGTTCGCAAGGTTACAGGAGTATCCTTCAGGGCACATAAGACAATCCTGTGAAGGTGTCCCGGAGCAGTAATATCCGGCGGGACAATCACATACCTTCTCGAACGTTCTGCGGCATACTGTGCACACATCATTGATTGTCCTGGCAAAATTCTGGGAGCTACTGCTCATAACACACTGAGCAGCAGCACTGTTTTGCGCACTTCCGACAACCACCTGTGCCACACTTCCCAAAAGCACAATGCTGACGGCAATGTACAAAACAAACACCCTACAGTTCACCATCATGATTCAAATCAAACACACCCCCTAGTTCTTTAATTCCTCTCTTCTCTTAGTCAATCAGCAACACAGTCCCCTTACTATAACACAAATCCACAGCTCTAAACCACATCAATATACAAACACAAGCACTCACTAAACTACCTCTAACCAACACAACTCACAAACACAAATCAGAAATATTAAAGGATCAGTTTATGTTATAATTTGCGGGAATTAGCAATATTCATAGCAATATGAATCATTGATCATTGATCACTCACGCAGCGGTACGAGACGGTACTGCGGGGATTTCCTCGCTATTTTATCGCCTCGTCTATCTACGTAAGGTTCCGATTATTTTATTCCTTGATTTTTATACCTTCCAACGTCTGGGCGGAGAAACCCAAAATAGGGAAACCAAGGAACAACAGGACGCGATACGTCACCAAATTAGTAATGTGGTGAATCAGGACGGAGCAACTCTACCAGGAGTGTTTCTCGAGTATTTTATAGGGAAACAACCAAATGATAGTACCTGGAGCGGAGAATCCCTCACAGGTGGGTGAAATTCTTATTGCATTTCTGTTTATGATTATATCTTGTTTTTTACCTAAAGGGAGCATTTTACCGCTCCTGCGTCCCATTTTTTCCCGTCGTATTGCAAAATCCAAAGACCAAAAACGAGGCGGGTTTTTTTTTAGGGAGCGGAGCGCCCGCGCGCGTGGCGACTCGCGGTCGCGCTATTTTTTTTTTTGCGTCAACAAATGGAAGTGGAAGGCGGAGGAGGCGCTAAAATGAAAGTAAAGAGGAAATTTCATGGAAAGAAGGGATTGAGATTTGTTATTGTAAGCGACTGACAGTGAAACCAGGGAAGTTTGATTCACTAGTAATAGGAGAGGGGATCTGTGTTGAGAACTAAGAGAGACGTGTATAGTTTGAAGTGTGTGAATACGTCGTTACCATGTTGCGATTGAAAGAGTGTGTCCTTGTGGCTGTGTGGGTCATGATGATGCAGAGTATGGTACTAGTGGGGGGGGTGTATGGTAATACAATGTGTGATTCAGCCGTGGAGACTTCATGTGCCGATAATCCTAATCAAGCCTTTTGCAAGTTTCAGCAGCCAGATGGGAAGTATGGAATGATATATGATGTGGTAAACGAAACAAGCGGGGAAGAGTTGAAGAATCAGAATCTATATCAGGTGTTTTGCTCTCCTTATTTGGAGGACGTTCCAACAACGAACCTTAAGCTTTCGGCCCTAGGTGTATCTACTACTTGGTCCACAAGTGGCACAGATCAAGGAAATACATTTGGTTCGTTGAGGGGGGGCTGCAGCAGTGGTTACTACTGCCCAAAAAGTGATTCCATCCCTAAATTGTGCGGTTACAATACCAGTGCACCCAATTCCAACGAAGATTTCTCTTACGGATACTACTGTGAAACACCAGAGACCATGACCGATTGCCCTGAGGGCTCTTTCTGTTCAATGGCAAGTCACGCACCTAAAGAATGTAGCGCTATGGAAATATGCCCTGAAAACAGTGAATACACACTTCCTCTAATTGGCCTAGTTGCTGTTGGTATTATTTCGTTTGTGCTTGTTGCAGTCTTTGTTTGTACCAGAAAAATCGAAGCTCGAAATACCAAAGTTATTGTGAACTCTTGTATCATAGGCGAGAAGCACGGAAAGGCCGTAACTCGCGTGTCTTCTAAACTCAAGCCGGCGGAAGCTAGCTTAGATGTCTATTTTGAAGAGATTGGATTGACCCTTGGTAAGGATGAATCTTTATTGTCCAAAATGAACGTTTTCAAGAAAAAGACTGATATGAGCACCGGGGGGAAAGTAATTATGGAAGGTGTCACTGGTCACTTTCCTTTAGGTAAAGTAACTGCGGTAATGGGACCGTCTGGGGCCGGAAAATCTACCTTGCTTTCCCTTATATCAGGGAAGGTTGAACGTACGAGTGGGAAAATCTTTGTTAATGGGGCAGAGGAAGAACTTTCAAAGTTTCAGAAGATCATCGGATTTGTACCTCAAGAGGACGTAATGTTGCGTATGCTTACTGTCGAAGAAATATTAACCCATTCAGCCAACGTTCGCCTACCTTCGTCGTGGACGTCCGAGGAGAAACAAGAACAGGTTGATGCTGTTATTGATGTTCTGGGTCTGTCACATGTACGAAGATCCATCATAGGAAATGAAGAGCAGAGAGGGATATCGGGTGGGCAAGCAAAGCGTGTCAACATTGGTATAGAGCTCGTCGCAAACCCCGCCGTTCTTTTTCTGGATGAGCCAACATCTGGACTGGACAGTGCGTCAAGTCAGAGCGTAATTTCGTATTTAGATAAGGTTGCCAGTCAGGGGAGAACCATTGTTACGGTAATTCATCAGCCCAGATATGAAATTTTTGAGCTTTTCAACAACGTCCTTTTGCTCGCTAAAGGGGGAAGAAGTGTTTATGAAGGGGCAGCTACTGGATTAACGGCATACATGCAGTCGATTGGGTTTACCTGTCCCGACGATACGAATCCTGCCGATTTTTTCATGGATGCCATCTCTGGGAGAGTACTTAGAGATGATGGTGTATGTGTAGATAAAGATATCTTTGTGCAAAATTGGCTTGAGAGGAAACAAAGTCCAGAGGAATGTAAACCCAAAAAAGTAGAAGCACTTGATTCATGTGATGACATATCCGTTGCTATATCTCCAGTTACTGTTTATCCGGAAGATGGCGAGCATATTAGAAAGACAGCGGGCTGGTTGAAGCAGTTTGTCCTGTTTGTGAAAAGAACACTGATTCAACAGTATCGAGAAACATCTATTATTACGATATTTATCATAATCCATCTCATTTGTGCAGTTGCTCTCGGGTTCAATTTCATTAGTCACCCTTCACTTTATATACCACCGATGCCGTCTTTTATGGCTAAGTACTGCCCTCCCGCAATTTCATCATACTGCAATGAAGTGCCTTTAACAAGAGTTGGATTGAACAACATTGCATTTTTCACATGTTTTGTTGTCGGTGTTGCAGCTGTTGTCACTAGCACTCACGTGTTTGGAGATGAGAAACCGCAGTACTGGAGAGATGCAAGCACTGGGATGAGTCGCTCTGCCTACTTCGTTGCAAAGAGTGTAATGGATACTCCATGGATATTGCTCGGATCTCTTCTTTTTTCTAGCATTTTCTTTATTATGGTGCACATTCCGAAGCCTTTTAGCACAACATTTCCAATAATATTCTGTATTGAGTTTGCAGCCTGGGGTATTGGCTACGTTGTCTCTGTATTTGTAAAGAAGGATATGGCACAGTCCATAGGGGTGCTTCTGGTATTTGCATGTGCTGTATTCTCTGGTATTTCACCAAAGTATGCCGATGTGAAGAGCAATTTATCTGTATTGCGAGTATTTTGGGCTGTCTCGTATGCTAGATACGGTTCAGAGGCCATGTACATATCGACTGCCGATTATTATAGGGACAGTAGCTTTCCTGTTGATAACGACCTAAACAATATTGGGTATGATGCGAATAACTACAACTACGACCTTGTCTGCATGATTGCCCTTGGTCTTGGGTTTAGAATATTTGCCTACCTTGGCTTGATTTTCAAGGATAGACATAAGCAAAAGTAAACAAAATAATAAATACAATTTCATATTCGCAAAGGAGTGTGATTAAGCGTATAGCTCAATGAATTTGGCTTTAACGCTTTAAAGTTCTCTGTTTCTCAGCATGTTCTACAATTTTTTCAAGAATTTGTAAGCCCTTTCTTCTCCGCACCTTGTTCATATATTTCAATGCCTCATTGTCACTGTCTGCTTTACCACCAAAATGCTCCACTTCATCTTCTGTAGTTGGAACCCAGAAGGGGTCTTTATCGAAGGTTTCCCAATGGGTAAACACAAGTTGTGGTATGGCCAATCCACTGGTCTTTTTTCTTATTTCGTCCGCGAATCCGAAGCTTTCTACAACAGGCAATACTGCTTCGATAATAAAGGCATCCATTCCGTCTTTCATTTCCTCCTTGGTGATTCTACCTTGGCGTTTTGAAATAACTCCATACAGTTTTCCCAAAAACTCGGTGGTGACCTGGACTGTACAAGTATACATGGCCATCATTAACCGAGATGGAGACAAAAGGAGTGAGTATCGGCACGCGTCTTTTACCATCGAAATAAGCTGGCCTGACACAGCCCCAGATCTAACCTCAGTGTCTTTGTCAAAAGAATCACCCGAAAATTCTACGCTCAATATTTCGACACCAACTCCCATCAGGGGCTCTTCGCACAATGGCCCAGCAAGAGCCGCAAGCTGAAAACCTGATATGATACTGTTACTTAACTCATCAATTTGTTTGCTAAAGGCATGACTGGAAAGACCGGGCGACTTATGGGAAACTGGATTTACCTGTTTGTAGTTTTCTATGGAATTGAACAGGATATTAGGACCGCATTTTCGAGGCCCTATAGACCATATCTTTTCAAAGCGCCCTTTCAGAGACGATCCCGCTTCTTCAAAATCAGTTTTCATTTGAGCACAAAATTCTTCAAACTCATGGGCAGCTTCAACATTAAGCTCTCCCCGATCACTTGCTAAAGCACTCTTCAAAATTTCGACATTGGAAACCAATAATTCTGTCACACTTTCCGGCAGAGGAAAAACCCGCACTTCAATTGAGCAGCTCTTGTCAGCATTAGAAACTAGTACCGTAGCGCTCTCGGGCAACTTTTCAATATCCATTCCAATATTTGCTAGTAAAGTACCTTTCATCTCGGTGATCACTAGCTGACCTTGCTGTTCTTGCTGAGGATTAATGCAAGTTTCCCGAAAAGGTACAATTGGCTCCGAAACTTTAAGCTTCACTTTGCAAAACGTTTCTTCCAAGTCTTTGATGCAGCGCTCTAGGTGTACTTCACCAGCAGCAAGAATGACATGCTCGCCGGTTTCTTGTAATAGAATCTCGACACAGGGGTCGGATTGATTTAGAAGCTTAAGTCCCTTAGCCAGGGAAGGCATATCTGCAGGGGATTCAGTCTCTACTGCCACTCGCACAATGGGCATGGCATCAACGTAAAGCTTACCAAGACTGGGACATGAAAGGGTGTTTGATAAAGTTGCTGACCTAAAAACAAAGTCGCCAATTCCTTTAATACCGACAAGATTGCCAGCAGGGACTTCATCAACCAACTCCAATCCTCTACCCATTAACATGTACAAGGCTTCAATTTTTACACTCTTAAAATGCTCTTCTAATCCATTCTCTGCAGCTGCAGTTCCGGGACAATATTTTGAGTCCAGCACGTACATGGTCTGACCGGTTTTCAAAGTTCCGCTAAAAACCCTTGCAAAACCAATAAACTCCTGCAATGGAGCTTCTTCTTCTTCATCTTCCTCTTCATTACTTTCATCCCCTCTACTTTCGTTCATTCCACTATAAGCTTCCGCATTAGATTGACCTTCTTTACCAAGTTCCCTATCTAGTCTGAGTTGCTTTACTACTTCCTTGCGTCGACGGAGCTCTTCGGCATCAATTGGCTTTGGGCGATTTTCAGGCATATTTGACGCATCGACAGCAACCATTTTAGATACAAATGCCACAGTTGAATTATTCTCTGAGTCACAGTTGTCACAACGGGAAATATGATCTTCCAGCTCATGGGTGGCCTTTGGGAAAAATGATTCGGGCTTATTGCCATATATAAGCTTCTTGAATCGCTTACAAGAAATCTCTTTTGGGCTAGGAAACAGCTTACAAACTGTGCTCAGGACACGACGAGAAAGAGGCAGCCATGACGAGCAAATGGAAACAAGCTTCACTTTGCTATCACGGTGCTTAAGATCGCGATTATTGACCACGAGGCTCAAAGCCTTCACAATCTTTTCGGTCTTCTCCTGGTTAGGAGAAATCACTACTGAATCATAAATTTGCCATATATTTTCTAAAACCAACTGCACAAAAAGAGGCTTCTTTGCTTTTGCTTGTGCACCACTGACGATTTTCTTTGTCTTTGCATTAAAAAAGTTATCACCCCAGAGCCCATCTTTAAGTTCCTCTTCAGAAACGCCGAGTCTCGAGTGGTATATCTTTGCGAAATCAGACAAATCAAACGCCCATCCATCACTCGCAGAGGCAAATATAACATTTCCTTTCACAGGTGTAAAATAAACATGTTCATCATCAACATCCTCAAGCATCCAATCCTCCAGATTAATCTTTCCAACACTGAAACTGCCCGACGTCGTGTTAGCAGAAGAACTCTTTCTTCTTTCCCTTGAAACACCATTTTCCACATTATTTGATTCCTCTTCTGCTTCTTTCATTCTATCTGCTGTCAGGAAGCTCCCCACAATCACATTCACCTGCTCTACAATCTTTTGCAGCTGCAAATAAGCTTCATAAGGGGTCATCTTTAATTCCAAAATCAATCTATCAATCTTATTCAGCACCAAGCAAGGATGAATCGACTCAATCCACGCCTGATGCAGCACAGCATGTGTCTGCGGACAAACCCCCTCCACCGCATCAACCACAATCAGAGCCCCATCACATACACGTACCGCGGTCGACACCTCAGACGCGAAATCCACATGTCCAGGGGAGTCAATAAGATTCACTAAATACCTTTCCTTCTCCAGCACATGCAGAAGTGAGATGGCGCTTGACTTCATTGTAATACCCCTCAGCTGCTCCTCTGGGAGACTGTCCATGTACCGCACCTTCCCTGCCAGTCTTTGAGATATGATTCCATTACTGGCTATCAAGGAATCAGACAGCGTGGTCTTCCCGTGGTCCACATGCGCAAGCACGCAGATATTACGCACATGCTCTGCGTTTTTCTGAAGCTTCAACAGCTCCTGCGCCGGCACAGATGGCATTGTTCTCTCTCTTTCTCTCTCTTAATACCCCCTTTTCTTATCCACTTTCTTTACTGCTCCACACACACCCCTCTCTCCCCATCAAATGCCCCCTATCCAAAACAACTCAGCTTTCCTCTCAAATCTACACAACAAATAAACGTTCAAAATATTGTTTTTATATTATTGTTTTTTTTTTCCATGTGACATTTTATTTGTATGGAAAATTAAAAGAAAAATCTGACGACTGAGCTGTTCGCGCCCTTCGCGGTACAAAGGCTCAGGGTTTAACGAA
>PDIM01010387.1:6521-23488 GCA_002811675.1 Ichthyosporea sp. XGB-2017a
AGAAGAACCTTGGAAAAACTCCAAAAAAGAAAAAAACAAAAAAAAAAAGGAAAAAAGAAATTAATTGGAAGAAAGAGAAAATGTGAAGTATTTTTTGAAATGGGGGTGATGATGTGATTGGGGTGGCGTTAGGGCTAGATAAAGGATGGGGTATCCATGGGAGGGAGGGGGGAGAAGGGTGATTGATTATAAGGCACATAAGGTATTTTAGTTTTGAATAGGGTCCGGGGACTAGGGAGATAATAAAATTAGGCGGGAAAAAAAATAAAAAAGCCACATAGTTATTATATATACTATGGACCCCCCCCCAAAAATAAGAATACAGTTCTCCTTGACCCCCCCCTATACCCCCCACCACCACCTTCCAATATTCCCCGGCAACCGCGGCTATAATAGAGTTGCGGTCAATGGGTTGTGTTGGACAGACACTGCTAATAATTAGCATCCCATGCAGCTGCTGCTGCTACCCGACCTAATTTTAGAAACTATAAGCAGAGACCAGCAGACAACCAGCCCGCAACAGCTGCAGCCACCTGCCACTGCCAGACTCCGAGACAGCATGAGTCCAGTCGACCGACTACCGCGGCAGACCGCAGTCGACACTCGAAGACGACAGTGGCCCGCGCTGCCTTCATGAGAGGCTTGCTGACTGCTGAGGCTTGCCATTCCAACCAACATACAGTCTCGACCCTCGTGTATGTTGCAAGTTGCAAGTTGCAAGCGAGGAAGCAAGGGGACTTGGGAATGGCGGGGGGGAATGGGGATTTGGGCAAAAGCAAGAAAGCAGTACTGTAAGTGGTAGTCGACTGGTACTCACTTGCAGAAAGAGCGAAAGAGAGAGAAAAGGGAGAAAAGCTGGCCGCAGAGAAGAGAATCCTGGTTTTGCTTTTCTTTCCCCACGTTTTTTGGTCTTTCTTGGAATATTTTAGTTCTATATATATCAACTCACTGCTTATTTTTCAAAGTGCATTTGTGCAAGACAAAAAAGAACGAAATAAATTCTCGAGATTTGAAAAATAGTCTAATTGAAAATTGGAGTTCCTCAAAAGAGCTATGACGCATGAACTAACGAGAACTGATGAGACGGAAAGCCTTTTTTGCATACATAGCTTTGGCAACGTTAATTGCACAAAAGTAGTATTTATTTTATGCTTCTAGTTTTGAGCATATAGCTGTATAAGTCACTCAAAGACAGAGCACATGATACGATACAGTACGGCTCTTATAGGCACACAGCATGTAGGCATTAAAGCCCTCACTCTAGTGAGTAAAGCCCTATTGATCTCACGAGTTGAACGGTTACGCATAAATTGTAGCTTGTGCCATGTTTGACTCATTCGCGGCGCGTAGAGGAGAAAGACTCAGGCAAATCTTGCACAGGCCGGTAGCTAACAATCAACTGGGAACTGAAAAAGAGCCTCAAACAAGGCTATATATTTATCTTAAGTGATCCAAACAGACACACAAGAGTTAATTAACTTACATGGTTAATGAATTTTCCATTTAAAGATTTAAAATTTAGACGAATGTATGAAACAACAAAAATATCTCACATTTTTTATGAGGCACGTGACTTATTTTTTATTTTATTTGTATTTTAGTTATTCTTTGGCTGTTGTTGTTGTAGAGGAGTTATGATTTATGATATGCCTTGTGCTTCTATAACTTTGATTTGGTTATTAAGGTGAGGAAAAAGGAAAGGGGTGGATATACTGAAGGGGACAAAGTTTATTAAGAAGAGAGATGCTTTGGAAGGTTTCGCGTCAAGTGGTTTTCTTTGCTGGATTGATTGCCATCAGTGCTTTTGTATCGGCATATGTAGCCTTTTTGATAGGGCATTACTCAAGCCAAAGTGAAAATGTTCCGAATGAATTGGCAAGTGACGAAGGACATAGAGATTCTGAATTGATAATGACCGAAGTAAATGCCATTCTTCCTAAACGGCGAGAATTTTGCAACGTTAAAAGACAAAATGATACCTTTGAGGACCCTGAAATATTTCACGAAAAGTACAGGATCGAAGAGCGGTTTATTGAAAGAACTGTGAATGGTCGTTTAGTAGGAAAGATAATGATCAAGACCTACTGGCCAACTGGCAAGACTTCAAGTTGGAAACCTTCTCTGCTGGTTGTTAATGGAGGGCCCGGTGTGGCACACAATTACACCACTATTCCTTTGAAGTGGCTTGCTGCCAAAGCTGCTAGACCTGTTGTCTTTTATGATCAACTGGGCACAGGGAAATCTCCATTGTACGAAACCGTTTCTGATTCTATTAAGTTCGATTATTTATGGACAGTGGGAGGCTTTGTTGAAGAAATTGGATTAATTGTGAAAGAAATGAAGCTGATAAAATTCCATCTATTTGGAAATGCGTGGGGTGCTGCTTTAGCCCTGGAATATGCAGCAGCGACTTCGAGAAAAAGCCCAAATCTACTTTCACTCACCCTTGCGAGCCCATTTCTGCAAGCCCGCTGGTGGTATGCCGACAATATGGAGCGTGTAAAGCAAATGGACGCTAAGTATCAGAAGTGGCTGAAATTTCCCCCCGAATCCCCAGAATACCAATCTGCAGTTCAAAAATTCCAGTCAATTCATTTTTCGAGACTTAACCCATCGCCTTCAATTTTCGAATATTCATTTGAAAATATTAACACTGCAATGTACGCGTACATGTGGGGTACTGATCCCTTTGAATGTGTAGGATCCCTTAGCTCATACAACGGTACCCCATTACTAAAAAAAGTCAACATTCCCGTTTACTTAACTTTGGGAGGATATGACCAGGTCTCCGTGACGACAATGCAGACTTACTTCAGTCTTCTAACTAGGACTCCTTTGTCTGAAATTGATGTCTTTTGCGAGGCATCGCAGTGCTTTCATTTGGAAAAGCCAAATGCCTTTTATTCTAATTTGAAGGAATATCTACACAAGAATGACGAATATAAGTAGCATCAATAGCCAGTTGGGCCCTTGTTGGTGGTCAGCCAATAAAGAGAAGCCCCTCCCTTTGTTGAAGAGTACTTCTAAAATGAAACATCAACAAAAAACAGATCAGCTCATATGTAAATTGTATAAGTGAAGTGAAGGAAAAAGCAGCATATTTCTTTTGTACACAAACATAGATCCATTTTCCCTTCCTTCCACCTTATAGCGGGCACTTAATATTCTACGATTCAATCATCGAGACGAGGGCTTCCATAAACTGTCGTGGAAGAAACAGTCTCATTTGTTATAGCAGCGGAGGTAATCACTTATTTTTAACAATGGAGTCATATCAAACTTCAATGAAGCATGGTTGGTGGGCAGATTGTGGGTTATGGGAGAACTTTGGCCTGATGAGGTGGGGATCCCCTCGACCCAGCTGATCCCTCAAATCTAAACCACACTCCTTTTTAGGACCTTAATTCGATGATACGGCAGTCCGAAATTGTGTAGTTCTGTGGCTGCTTTTTGATAGATTCAACAAGCAGTTGTTGACAAAAACTAGGGTGCAAATCCTATTTAGGTGCTCTCATATTTTCATTCAACTTTTGTCCATGGACCAATTCTCTGTTTTCTAATAGGCTGAAAGCTTTTGTTTTTGCAACCGCAATAAACCTCAATGGTAGATACTCGGTCAGTTGCATGTTACAGTAATTATATAATTAATAATATATTACACGTATAATCTGGTCACAAGGTTCGTTTTTTTACTACAGCAAAATTCATATCAGTTGTTCTCGTTCTATTATAACTTTACCTGAGAACCAGAGTACGTACAGAAACTTAAAAATATTGTGGAGCTTTTTTTAACTCGATTGTAATACAGTAATAACTAATAAGGTACTGTAAAAGGTTATTTGTTATTTCAACACTTATACATGAGTAGTCAAAGTCCATCATCGATGATTACTACAGATACTCGATCCTCGCATAAGCTTGTGATACTCCACCCCTCGTTATCTTTGGGTAGAGTTACGAGTGCTTTAGCGCAGTTGTTCAAAACTTGAAAAATTAACGGGACCGCAAGTGGGCGAGGGCCGTCGAGGGAGAAGAAAATTACAAGCTGTCAGTGTGCTGAAGAAAGACTGCGGAAAAACAATTCTCAATATCGTGCATAAAAGAAGAAATATCTGAATTTATCCAAAGAAAAGGGGCTTCTGCATTTCTTCTGACCAAAAAAGGGAAAAAAGTTGTCCAAAAGTGGCCCATTTGGAAGAAACGTCATTGTAAATAGAGGCTAAGAAGCTTAATAATGCGACTATAAATAGAAAATGAACCCATTCAAAAATCACGCGAGTTCCCAAAACGGAAAAAAAATTCGGGACTTTTTTTTTTTATGTTCTTGTGAAAAATGTTTTTCATGAATTGCAATTGTGTACGTATAAAAGAAAAGCTCCTCTTACTTTCTAACCAATTTTATTTTTATTTTTAGTTTTAGTTTTAGTTTTTGATTTACAAAATTCAAAGTGGATTAGATTTATTACAAGAACAATAGACACTTACAATCAGTATTTTTTAACATATATTTGAAATCGAAAATGGTTAAGGATCTTATGTTTTTTTGCGAACAAGAGAAGTTGAACGTTGCTGCGAAAAATGCTGGCAAGAGTCCAAGATCTTCATTGACGAATGTGAACCGAAGACGAGCTCTTGGGGAAGCTGATTTTGAGGCTGAGGATATTAAAATTTGTGCAATGAACTATCAAAGAAGAATTTCCGTTCCCGCTGCTGCCCCCAAATTCTAGAGAAATGCGCGGTTCTATCATCTTTGGCTTTTGCATCTGTAAATAATGTCCCTCATGCACTGCATTCTGCTTTATTCTCGTGAAAATGCAAGCACATATCTTCACAAAGCACTTGTATATACTTCTCTAACAAACTATTTATCCGTGATTCTCTCTCCTTCAATGGGGAAGTTAACTATGAAGCAATAAAAAGGTAAACTTTGATAAAGGGCGTCGGTCTAAGAAACCAAACCATAGTAGTAGGTTTTATTAAATAGATTATAAATCATTTTAAAAAGCTTCCGATGGCGATATCCCACAAATTGTCAGTCTTTTCCTTCTGGGCTATTGTACAGTATTTGACAAACAGTTCAGATTGCGACATCTTCTGGCTCTCGTCTCTGAAAAACTCTTGCATTAGAGTGTCACCCTCTCGTCCCTGAAGTAGGTCCCTTAGAATATCTTTTCGGCGACCTGGCTTTTCCATTTCTAAATAGAGTTTAATAAGCTCCGAAGTGCCCATTGTACGAAGTTGTATGAGTTCTAAAATTTGCTTGTAGCGCTTGCACTTAATGAAATGCATTGGTAGGCCATCGCCTTCTAAATAAAAGAGCTCTGTCAATGACAGCATCATCTTGTCCAGAGCGTGCTTTCTTGCAATAGAGAGTTGACGGCCCTTGTGTGTGGCTAGAGTGTCATGAATAGTTTGAGCAATGCCTTTTTTCCAGAAAGCAACAACGAGTACATCAAAGTCAGCCGTTGGTATGTGTTTGTTTAACATAGACAAGTCAGTATTAACATCGTTAATTAGCTTCTCTATATGTTGACTGACTTCCTCTGTATCTACGTGCCCATGGTCTACCTGTTTTTCCTTTAATATGTGAGTAGAAATGAGACTCCAAGCTGCTGTTGATATAGTTGTATGCTCGTGAGGGGGGCCTAGAAATGCTTTTAGTGGAACTCGAACATGATCATTCATTTTTTCAATTAGCCAAGTGGCCATTACCTCAAAGTATTTTTCATCCAAAAGCTGCTCTGCTTTTGTAAACTCCATTCGAATCTTGGGAATATACTGTGGCTTCGCCTGTAAAGGAGTCAACTCTTCAACAATACTATCCTCTTTCTCAGGAATAGGAGTCTTTGGAACTTCTTGTTCAATGAGGCTTCTTTTCTCACTCTCCAGATCCCTTCCCCCTTCTCTACCATCCTCTGCATTTTCATTTTCAACCTCATCTCTGTTCTCTTCACTTTCTTCAATGATATTATGGGAGGTATCTGTTGACCTCTTGTCAACATTGGAGTCCAGCGACTCTTTATCAACTCCTTTAGTCGAAGAAAGAGTGGACTGAGGATTCGATGGGTCCCAGTTCTCCTCCCAACAATTGCTCTGTTCCTCATCTCCTGAATCTTCCTCATTGTTGCTCGTGTGATCATTGAGCAAAGCTTTCACATTCCATTTAGTGTCTTCCAGAAGCTGTGCAGTTTTGGAGGTTTCCACTTCTTGTAGGTTCAATTCCAGCAGCGATTTCGTTCTTTCAAGTTCTGATGCAATGATTGTGTCCACATCCAGCTCTTTATACAAAATTTCCAAATGTGATTTCATGTACCTTACATTACTGATCAATATGCAGTGCTTAACAGATACTTCAAATACGGGGGGGCCTTTGGATGTAGATATTATGCAGCCATTTTCATCATATTCCTCGTCTTCACTCTCACTATCCGAGCTTTCTTCTTGCTTGGCTTCATACGCTGCTTGTTTACCCTCATAGAACTTGATTTCATTTTCTAACTCATCCTTCAGCATCGCAGCATACTCTGCAGCTGTTTCACAGATGATTCTTGTTAGGCTTGTAAATAAGTGGTTTGCTAAAAATGGCTCTTCCCATTCTAATTTCAAAACGAACCTTGCGTTAGTCATCATCAAAACGAAAAGATCGTGAGCAGAAGAAGAGTTGAGCATCCCCTGACCTTCATGGACCCAGTCATCATTCTTATAGCACGCCACTGCCATTGCGTGGATATCTCTTTCTGTTTTATCAATATATCCAATAGCAAATGGAGACATGACTGGTAAGAGCTCTTTGAAAAATTCCTTGAAACAGGGGCAGTATTTACCAAATGTGGAAGCCAAATACTTCATGTTTTCATAGATTCCAAACACAGCTTTGTTCTCCAGATCATTACAACTTCTCAAACCATTTAATATATCATGCTTTAAGAAGCTCATATATACTTCACCATTGAGGGAAATAATATCCACAGCGGGAAGAAAGGCACTTTTAAAATGAGCAGAATCGCTCTTCATTTCATCAACGATATTGTTTGTGATCATTATCAAGTGATCGACGCTCTTAACACTCGTGTCTTCACATCCTTCAGGAGAATTTTCTTCGCTGATACGGTGGTACATCTGTGTGGTGGTCTCTTTCAGAAATGGGGTGACAAGCTCAGCAAAGAATGGGGCATCGGGATGCCTTTGACGGTACATGGTGCATTCGAGAATCAAAGTAAGAAGCTTAATGCATTCTTCTAGTCCTCCTTTTCCATCCGGAAAAGTGTTTTTATAGTTTTTGACCAAGACTGTAAGATACTCCACATATCTTGAAAGCGTTTTTTGAAGCATATCTTTGTTTTTTGCTGTTAGTTTACGCTGACTTTTTCTCACTGCAGAAGATAATTTTTTAAAAGCATCTAAAATGACTTTGAGATCAACCTGATATTTTTCGCAAGAGTTAGCTAGAAGCACAAAGTAGGTCATACTTATATATGTATCATCTACGAAATATCGCCTTGCAAAAAGGTTCATGATTTTGCTAGAAGCAGAGTCAATGTTTTCAATAATCGGTTGCTCACTATTGACCTTTTTCTCAACATAAGCATCGAAAAGTTGAAACATTATTCGCCTGTATATCTTGTAATGACTTATTTTCATGGTCGGTTGGTCTTTTTGTAGCTCTTGGATTATTGTTTGCTGTACATCATCATTATCTTCTTTCTCTGTTTCATCGAAAGACTCCTTAAGAATCGTTTTAATGTCTGTGCCGATTTTTTTGGTCACACTAACAAACTGCTTAAAGGTTTTGCTATCATTTGTTTTGTACGATAAGTACGTTGCGTCTGAAATGTCTTCTCCTCCTAAGAAATCTGTGTCGTTTTGTTGCTCTCGTTTTAGCATAACACATTTTGTCCCATTTTTTACGACCACATCAAATGGGTTTGCCCAAATAGTGACCTTTTTAAATCTAAAAATTTCCAGGTCCGGAAGGTCTGTAAATAATTCTTTTGCATCATAGACGCCGCCTTCGTCTTTATCGCTTTCCTCCGAATCATCCTCATCTATCACTGCCTGTTGCATCATCATTAAATTAGACTGTGGAGCTCTTACAATATCTTCTGAGCCCCTTTTGATCCCCCGCTTCCACATTTTAAGCGATGATGCAAGTTCACATTGGAAAACAATGTCTGACTCTTCACCAAGATCTGATACTTGGAGACTGAATTCCCCCTTCTTGTCATCGTAATCCCACCCCAACCTCCTGAGATCGTAGCTAGCAGCTGGTCTAGTCTTTTCGTCCACTGGAACTTGATCATAGATATTGAACATATTCTCTTTAATCTCGCAGTAACGTCTCTGATACACACTGCCTTTTCTAAAAACCCTTTTTAGCCCACCCAAAGTCGATCTTCTTCGGACTTCCTTTGACTTATTTGAAAGTCCTTTTTGGAGCAACCACCCTTGAAAAGTAACTGGCTTTACTTCTACAGTTTTAACAGGTGTCACGGGTGTAAGAAATTTTTCAATGTCATCTGCATAATCGTCATCTTCATCCTCACTATTCGAAAACTCTTCATCGCTTTGATCTTCGAGCTCGTCCTCTTTCAATTTTTCTTCGACTTTTCGGAAGACGTCCCGTTCATTGACAGGCTCAAAATGATAAATAAAGGTATTGATACCCATGTTCACAACTGCGCAAAATATTTTTTCCCAAGTGCAGTTTTCTTCCTCATTGATATCCATATAACTGAAGTATATCTGACCAAGGAAATCAATGTGTTTGTTCATTATGAATTCAATTTCTATATTTATCTCCCCCACCAACTCGTCGTTCAGGAAAAGGGGTAGGCATGAGTTACTTGACATCCCCTTTTCAATCAGCCACCGAAGTGATATTTCAACAGCTCCGTATGTCTCAAAATAATCAAAGTCATCTTCTGTTTCTTCATCGTGGTTGCACACCCGGATTTTCAAAAAGTTGGCTATTTGAAAAAAAGGCAATCTCAGCTTGTCTTCCCAGGCAAGCTCATATATTTCTGTCTCACATATAGTCGAGGTTTTTAACACTGTATCATCAACTTCAAAAAGCACACATGGTTTGTGTCTCAAAGTACTTGGGTCAAACTCTTCCTCTTCGTCATCTTCACTGTCTTCTTCTTCATCATCGCGTCTTACTTCCCCTGAGCCAGAAAAATCGCTAGAGGCATGGGAGTCTTCGAGCTTCTCATCTTCCGAATCGCTTGCATTTTCCACTATAGTTCTTCTCCTTTCTACCACCTTTTCATCTATATCTTCAATACTGATGTCCAGTGAGCTGACTATGGAATGCGTACTTGATTTTGCCGTAGATTCCCTGCTATAATTGTACGTAACAACTTCATCTAAACTTTCAATGCTCATATCTAAGTCACTTCCAATCTCTATTGATGAAACCCCCGAACAGTCCTCTTGATCATCACTATCTTGATTGATATCTATCTCGTATGCTGATTTGACATCTGGGCTAATCTGATGTCCCATTTCATCCCCTGAATCCCCAGAGGCGTATTGGGAATCTCTATCATCATCTGAAACTGCCTGTCGGTCCATAACTTTGGTCTTGCTTGAAGCCGTTTCCTTAACATTCTCTAAATTACTCATTTGCTTTTTTCCCATTCTGGAAACATTATTTTGTTGGAACATCTCCATGTTATTGAGTTTGACATCAACATGCTTGATGGTGAAAAACGAAGGAAAGCTCCACAACCCATCTTTTGCCCTTTTAACTATATTCTCTTCGTCCATTTCCATTAGCTCTTCTAAAGAATCAATTTCTTCTGTTGCCTCTTCTTCTCCCCTTTTAATATCTTTTTCAGAAACAAGTTTTGAGTATCGCATATTCACATGGACTTTTCCCGTTGGTTCCGGCATATCAGGGCATGGTTTTAAGTCGAAGGTGGTTTCTATATCAGGGCCATTCGGCTCATAATTGGCCAAATTAACAGTCACTTGACCAAGAGCAAGGGACGTTTTTTCGTCATAAACAAAGATATGTAAGATATCTTCGTCACTTGTTGGTGAAAAATTAAACCCTTCTTCAAACACCGGATTTGTACATTTTTTGAGAGTTGTTGTCTGGTTAGCTTCAGTATTCAATTTCATTGATACAAACGGATTAGGAGGCTTTCCACCTAAGGTGCTTAGCCCCATACAACCAATGATTTCGATATGTAGACCCCTCATTCCTCTACGGTTCCTCATCTTTGATTCCCGAGCTCTTTGGTCCAATTGAGTTTTTAACTGTTCTGATATTTCTTTTCTAAGAATCTTGCTATAGCAAACATCTAGAGTAATCGTGCCGGACACAGGTTCCATATGGTCTCGGGGTTCTAATATAAATTCTTTGTTAGCGTAGGGCAATAGTTTTAATCGGACCTGTATTTTACCTAAAAATTCATCATGCTCGTCTTGGTGATCCGAAGCATAAACAGCAATTTCTATATCATCATCACAACTTCCATCCGTATAGAATCGTATTTCATGATTCCATATCGGCACAGGTATTCGATCAATAGCTTTGGTTTTTGAGCATTTAGAACCAAAAGTAACTGTGCAATACACACTCCCTCCTGGCCTTTCTTCCTGTCCAATGAGATCTTTCACTGATTTCACTATGACAATAATCTTTCCCTCTTTTCGAAGCAGCTCCATCATCTGATACGATTTCTCTATAACATCCAGCCTGTACTTATAATAAACTGCCTCGCTTTTGAAAAACACCTTGTTATCCATTCTCAAGAATTGCAAAAGTCTTCTTTGCAGTTCATCCCACAGTATTTCTCCCCGTTTCTGTTCCTCGAAAATGAGCGTATCTTCGACTAATTCATCATCCACATTGAAAACTTTGCTCAGCCATTCATGTAGATCATATCCTACTATATCATATGGCTCGTAATGCTCTAATTCTGAAAATATATTCAAGTCTTTACTTTCTGTCGGCAGCGGATTTTCTAGTATTCGACAAATGTATTCTACATACGATTCTGGTCTAAGAGGATTGTCCTTATAAGTTTGATAGTCTGCCGTGATCGGCTTTACTGCAAGTTCATCGCAATTAAGCTCATCAAGAGTCGAATCCATAGACCAGTCGAGTATATTTGAAAATCTGTCAGACATATCCAAGGTGTACTTCTCCAGATCACAGTAATCCGCCACATAATCTTCCAGAACTTCTTGAAGTGTTATCTCTGGCGACAGCATAACAGTTTTAGTAGACTTGTCATGCAGAAATATTTTTAAGCGAATGTCTGACTTTGGTCCTTTAAAAGATGGCTCAGGGAAATCACCATTCCCCTTGTCTTGCAGACGTCGTGCCCCAACTTTAGCCTTTACGGCACTGAGCACCCCTTTGACGTTTGACATTCGCCTTTGGACTGTATTGTCCTTCATTTTTGCTTTCCCCGTACAATATTTATCTCTCTATATTTCAATAGAACAAGATCCCTATATTGTTTCTATATTAATAAAAACATCTGAAGCTTTTCTAGGCCCCAGCTCTCACAGTTCGCACGTCTATGTCACTCCTTTGTTCGGAATCCTTCTTCTCTTCCTTTTATTCCTCTTCACATTCTGACATCTTGGCATCTACTTCCCCCCGTCCCTCCTTCTTCTTAATTCTTCTTCTGCGAGATCCACTACCAAAACGTAAATAAACAAAAAAGCTGCATTTTTTTTTCAATGAATTTTTCTATTCTGCTATGGAAAATGTAATTAGTTCTTTATTTGGCAAAAAAATAGAGCGCTGGCCATTGGTGGGGATGTCTGTCAACCCTAACTGTCATATAGCTATATTGACATCTGCTGTATCTTTTGTCTTTCGATGTTCAGTAATTTCAAGGTTTATGCTTTATTATTGTCATTATTAGTTTCTTTCCTTTCCTTTTCATTTTCAGTATGATATAGCTTACGCCTTTTTCAGGTGTTGTGTTTTACGTAGCTGAACTAGACATATCACTATCCGTAGAATTGCGCCGGTCATCATCTCGACTTTCGTCAGTCTTGACTGCGAGTTGAAAGGAGAAAAATAGAAGGGCAGTTTGGAGCCTATCAACGAAGGGAACCAAACTAAATATCAGCAAAGGGATTAGCACACAAATGCTGCAAACTACGTCCGTGCCAAAGTCTATCATTTCCATATTTTTGCATATCAGTTCCCTTAGTATACGTTTGCCCACTGAGCGAGAGGGCCCACTTTTGGCCACAGCTTTGTCCTCCTTGAACCAATTGCCAGACCAGAAAGAGATATCATCATTGTTATATTCCTCTCCAATCACACACATCAAAATCGATTCTATCGTGTCAAACAGACTGATTTTGAATATCGCAATTGCAATCAATTCGTAGAAATCTTGAGTCACGTACTCAAAAATCCAATACAGCTGAGTGCACATGGTGAAAATCCCGAAGGAGTAAGTAAATATAGAAAGTGTGGAAGCAAATCTCTTCCCAATAAGCAAACTGAGTGGAATAATAGCTGTTAGCAAAGTGGTGTTCATCAATGGGGATATAAACAATAGTTGAAACATTGTCAAAACATTATCATATTGAAAATAGCCACACAATGGTTCGTAAACTGAGATTTTGGCAAACTGAGGATAACACACTAGAAAAGCAAGTCCCGTTCTTAACACCGAGCTCGGAATTTGACCATCGATAATCGACCATGCTGAAAATGATGAAGGAATGGCCTTATATGCTGATTTTGAATGAGCTAATTGTCCCACCCTTGATATTCTGTTGTTTCTCGTTTCTTCAATCCAAGAAGATTGGTAGTCCTTCGAATTCTTCGTATGACCTGAATATAGGCATTTTATCCACATGAGCAGGTCCACTACAGACTCTGAGAAAACAAACTGACGTGTATTGAAAATGAAAGGTGCGTATATTGTCGAAATGATCACCATCCAAAAGAAAGACTCCCCTAGAATGCTCATATGAGACATAATAAACGCCAGAAGAATTCCCAAACAGAAGCCAGCTCTGATATTTGTGTGCGAATACGCATTGTAAAGAGTGGCGAACCTAACTCTATTAACGGCAAAGCCACGTCCAGTGGAAATATAAGATGCCTGTCCTCCTCGTAAGTCCGACAGGAGTTCTACGGAATTGAGCTGCGCACAAAATACCTCAAATATCGGAGAAAGAGAAATAACTTGTTTGACCAGAGATTTCAACGCAGCTAAAAACCCATGTTCCAGTGTCACCTGAAAAAGAACAGCAATCATCATTACAAAGTGAATTAAACACACAGTGACCGCATACACACCCAAGCCATTGAAAGATTCTGATATTTCTTCAAATTGAGCATGCACAGCGTCCTTCTGATAGGTGTACGCAAACGCTGCAGTCATATAGCAAGTGAACAAGTAGAGATAAATGCTCGTGAAAAGCAAAACGGGGTTAATGTGGAATCCCATTGAGGTAAAATAAAATGAAAGATGTGTTGATAGCGGCATGTAAGTTCCCATTCGATAATGATCTCGCGATAAACTTTGCTCACCAGCACCACGCGCAATCTTTTTAGTAAAGCCAAGAATTTGTTGGAATCCCATGTCCCGCCCCTTTCCACTTTGACAATATTCAACATGTTTGATATCACCCTTGCGAGAGACAGAAGTTAAGCCACAGTATATATCTTCATTGACATGGAGACCTTTCGTTCCCTTACTCACCCCGCCTCGAGTAATACAGAATAGTTTGTTCATATAATCTGGGTGACCATAATGGTAACGAACGTGAAGGGGAACAGTCATAACTCGCTGTACAAGAGTGCCAAATACAAGCTCCTTTCCTGCAGAATTGCTGGCAAGAGCCCCCATTTCATTAGAAAAAACATGCTCTCTAGCACCCACAATTGCAATATGTTCATTTTGATCTAAAGCATCATTTTCAAACTCTTTCAACACATTTCGCAATTTAAAACACTCTTCAATGTAATGGTCTTGGTTTGCATCAATGACTTGCAGCACTTCCCCTCTGGCATATACAACCCCTTGATTTTGGTTATCAGACTTTCCATCACCAAGGATAGGAAACCCCGGCAACTCAATTCTATACCGAGGTTTGCGTCTACCATTGTCTAGAAGTTCACAATGTCCATCTATTAAGCACACATAATAACCACTGTTTCCATCCGGCAACGGACTTTTTTCCAGATACACAATATTCAAGTTCGGCCACTCGGTCAACAATATCTCAGCATCTTGCAGCTCTCTCTTTGTGAAATCATAGTAGCGCTGCATAGCTATAAGATAATTGAATTTGGATCTGATAAGTTCATCGACCTTTTGTCTTCGAACAGCTTTATCAGGATACAACTGTTTCAATTGATTGCGGTTTTCAGTCTCAACCAAAAGCTTTAGAGCCCGCTCATATGTCATCATTCCCCTTACAGTTCTGTAGAGGGTTTGAGCCCTCAATGAAGCCCAGCGTCTTACCTTCATGACTTTTTCTTCGTTATCCATACTACCCGCATCCTTTGAGTCAATACCCTCCCTTTCTGAAAACTCTTCCCACTCGTCCTTAAACATATTACTTAAGTAATCAATGAGGTTCTCAGTAGGACCGGTTTTTGGTGAAAGAATGTCTTCTTTGGAATACATTATTGTTTCATTGTAATGAGGTGTGAAGCATGTGAAAGACCTCATATCATCCACAGTACAAGATTCGGGCATTCTCATCGACATTGAACGAGTAAAAAACTTAAGTCTTCTTTGTGCTTCTTTGTTCTCACACAAAGCTTCCTTTTTGGCTGTAAACGCGGGAGGATCCAAGAAGACAGGTTCTTCTCTACTGCGATAGTTAGGAACACCGACATATTTCAGATCTTTCTTCTCATCTTCCGAGATGAGGTAATCTTTCCACATGTCTTCAATAAATTCATTCCACAAAGGTGCGATGATACTCTTCTTATCCTTAACACCACTCGACACAGACGGTGCAATAATTTTGCTGAACATACCATCAACAATTGATTTCATTTGTGAAAAAACTGATGACTTGTTACCCAAACCCAAATAGTACCCGCGGATATAGCCAACTATTCCCAGAAATACTACATACCACATATTTGCATCCACCAGATACAGCACAAAATTCATAGTTAAAAGTAGCATGACAATGGTGTACTTGAAAATAGTGCAAAACATGTCAGTTCCGCATATGGTCAAGCTTAGATTGATAATCCTCGAATACGGAACGTAGAAGGTATACTCCATGATGGATAGACTAACAGCAAACTTAAAAATCCCTAAAATAAACCAAAATGCACTAGCTGCAAAGTCATGCATCCGAGGCTGCTTTACCCAGTTTCCTAAAAATATTGGTCTCATTTCATATGGCCACATTTCTCTTGGCATAAAAATGAAAATGAGCAAAGCTACAGACGCGCTTCCGCAAAACACAAGCTCAATAAGCCCTTCTCTATATATTTCACAGAGTGCAAACAAGGTGATGAGCACTGCATCTGTACTCAGATATACCCCAAGACGGATATAATGCGGTCTATAATCTCTAATAAAGAAAAGCTCCACCACTTGAGAAAGTGTTAGTAGAAGCATTCCACACATCAAACCCACCCCAACACATAAAGGTCTCCAAGGGTCAATAGACAAACCAACCGCCATTATGAAAGTGCTTAAGTATAGTACCCATACCCTAATGTGATTGACCAACAGATGCCAGGCTGTCCTATGCTCCACATACGTTTTCTCAAAGCAATCATCCCAATTAACGTCTTCCAAGGCCATATATCTTGCTGAAGGTTCAATCTCCATTAAACTTTCCCCCTTAACCGTAAGTATTCTTCGCATTGAAGACAAAGACCAAAACAATTCATTCATGTCATCATAAATAATCTTTTCTGAATGGTCTTTGGCTGTCAAATATGCTTTGTCCCCTTTCATGAAATGCGATTGTTTGAATACAAAATTATAAAGAGGCTTAATAACTCTATTCAGATAGAACTTTTCCGGCACATTTCCAAACGATGAAGCACTGAAGTCGATGGCCATCTTGTATAAAAAACAAAGGAGCTCAGGCGCAAACCTCAAATTCGCAGCTTCACCCCAAATACAAAGGTACAGAGCAGAGCAAAAAACCATCTTTGCTGCATCTGAGAACTCGTCTTCGTCAATTTTGGGGTATGAAGAAGGCTTTCTTCTTTCAAATTTGGGTGCCTTTTTTAGCTTTCCCGGCGTAAGCAAAGGATACGGAAAACCAAACGGTTTCACTCGGCACCCATGCTCTTCATACAGGACAATCTGTTCTCCAACAACCAAATCCGCCCATTGGCAATAATTGGACCTCTCCCCAACCAGTTCGTCATAAATCGATTTCACCGCATACCCACACCCGTTACTCATTCTTCCCCTCACCAGCTGATTATAATGCTCGCACTGATTTTCCACATTATCCTTCTGAAATCCATATTTAATTTGCAGCTCCTTAAACACACTCTCTAAATTAAGTCTTTTCAGAAAGGATTCACCAGACTGCATTTCAGTGGTCGAAAGATACTCCTTTTTTTGAAAAAACTCCTTCTTAATTAAAGTAATCTGCTCATAAGTTGAAGCTATCAAAGGTGGTAGCTCTGTTTTGGAAAATCTACGCCCGGGGTCATCACCCTTCCTCCATGATTCCTTTTCGGAACCACTATTTGGTCTTATACTCTTCCCAAGCATTTTTGTCACTATGATTTCCCTCCCGGGTTTATAAACACGAAATTATGTTCATGCAATATAAATCCCTTGCCCCCTTATTCGCTCTTTCCTGGCTTTCGCTTTTTTTTTTCTTGTTTGTTATTTCACAGAGAGACATTCAAAACACTTCTATTTCCTTTACAATTTTCATTCAAATAAACCAACTGCAACAACAAACAAACAAAACAAAACAAAATTACTTTGATTTTGTTTATCGCTAGATCTAGAACATGCACAAACAAAACA
>PDIM01010388.1:13019-26909 GCA_002811675.1 Ichthyosporea sp. XGB-2017a
TTGCGATTTTCGATTCGGAATTACAAAAAAAAAAACACACACACGGAGCAAAGGGATCCAAGTTGTGGAAGCAAAGAAACAAAAAGGGGAGAGGGGGAAAATGATTAATAACAGCAGATTATTGTGGCAAAGGGACTTGTTAAAAGCAAAAAAGGGGGCTCTTGAAGCACATACGAAACACTTCGCTTCGCTTCTAAGACAAAATCACAGTCGGAAAGGGGCATGGGCGAGTTTTGTGGGGAAAGCTCGTTTCTCGTCGTCCTCGCGGACGCAGAATCTTTTCATCACTAAGGATCGGGATGGGGAAGTAATCTACGAGCGACCAGACAGCGGGGTGCAGTTGGCTTTTTTGGAAGAAAAGTACGTTAAATCGAAGTATGTTCCCGAGGGGTGGGAGGAGCAAGCAGACAGCGTGTATGCTTCATTAATGAGTGAGGAGGAGGAGGAGAGTGAACGTGATGCATTGTTTCGCATGGATCTGTCAGAGTTGCCAGAAAGCTCAAAGGACATATTTGTAAATGACGACAGGAGTTTTCGAATGTTGAATTGTCGAAGAACTGCCAAATTGAAAGATGTGATTCCAAAGCTACAAAAGGAAGATTTTCTTCTTTTAGGTGACGGATCGTCGAATGCAAGGCGAATTCTTAAACTTTCTAGCTCTTTTAAGAAAAAGGGTGACAGCTTAAAACTAATGAGTGGAGGAACAATAGAAGGAAATGAAACAGGGGAAGTTTCCTTATCCAACACACGGAATGAAGTGAAAGAGCTAAAGCCAATTGATTTTGTTACGGAAAATCCGGATAAATATCGGTTAGTTCCTAACTCAAACTTGCCAATGTTTCTGGCTGAGAGACAGCTCGGAGACACACTGTTGTCTCCCAAGTCCAGTGGGATCGAATTGGCAGGGTTCTTGTACCGACTTAAGAAGAAACAGCACCCTGGAGATGGTGTGAAGGCCCATCTGAATGCAGTTTTTCGTGGTTATTTCCTAATGAAGGACCATGAGGGGGCTTTGACTTATCTTCAAAAGCTCACACCATTGTTGGAAGCGAAGTGGTGTAGGGAGGTGTATGGAATGTGGATGGACGAGGCTATTCTAGCAAAGAGATATGTAGAAGCAGAAAAGCTTTTCATGGAGATTATTCCTAAGAGAAAAATTCTACCGGATGTAGAACTGTATACTAAAATGCTCAAGTGCTGCGCTGACCAAAGTAAAGCGGAATTGAGTAACAAATTGTTCAAGGAAATGGAAGATCGTGGACTGCCGGCTGACCGTGTGGCTTACGGTGAGCTATTGAGATGCTATTCTCAGCGCTGGGATTACTATGACGAGTTTAGACAAGTGGTTATTGCCATGCAGAATGGCGGAATCCCCATTACTATGGACATTTATCATAATGTTATGAAAGCCCATGCCACTGTAGGAAATATTACCGAAGCATACTGTACACTTCAGTATCTAGTTCAAGATGACCGCATGGGGGTTAATGCTAAGCGACGCGTATACAATGATTTCTTGAATGTGGTTGTAAGAGCTCCGCAAGCATGGGCAATCGACAAGACTTGGTATCGCAAACAGTTTCCAACAAAGTTTCAAAAAGCAAGGAGCGATAATCCTCAAGGAAAGTATCTTTGCTCAGTGGTGTCCCGTACTATTGCTGAAATGCAGAACAATGGAATACAGATGGACTCGAAGAACGTGGAGCTTTTATTAAACTTTAGCAATAACCTTTTAAATCCTCTTATGTTCAAAGACTTGATTGAGAAAGTCGAAGAACTCCAAATCCCCAAAACGAAGAAAATGCTTGTATCTTGTATGTACCACTACAGTTACTTTAAATTGCCTGAAAAATCTGTGAACTCACTCCGTGAAATGAGAATGAAGGGAATTGAAGTCGAAAAGTCGGACTATGAACTACTCATTTACACATATGCTAAAAATGGACTGCTTGATAAAGGAATCACCGTGGCAAAGCGAATGACAGAAAAGGGAGTTCTTCCAAGACCTGAAAACATGCGAGCTTTGGTAATGGGACTTTTGAGAACCCGGGAAGGGAAGGAAAAATTAGAAGACTTGAAGCACTTTATTCAGTGTCGAGACGATACCTTTATTACTAGCTTCAACGATGTATTCAAGCTGAATCCGGCGCCTAAACCATTGGACTTGAAGAGAAAGTCAAAGAACCAACCGAGATGGCAGAAAGGCCAAGCTATCAATACTTCTCTAGCTCTTGGAAAACTTGAGTCCCTCATGTATCCGGTTGGTCATGATGGTTATCGCCAGGTCCCCTGGGACAAAGATGGGAGGTATGAGAAACTTCCGAGCCTTTATGATGAAAATGTTAAATATGAAACTCCCTTCGATTACTTGTAGTAAAAGACAGCTGCACTTGCCAAATATATCATAACACCAAAAAAAAAGTCTTTTTTGGCAATCAGTCGAAGCTGGACATTCCTATCAAGCCCAGTTGGGCCTTGGTACATAGTGTAGTTTAGCTGCAGACTATTGTCTCCTAGAAGTCAATGTTCCTCAGTACGGATAATATTTGTAGTACTAGAGCCACGTTGCATCATCCATTGCAAAATAAATGTTATGAAACAACACCGCGCCCACAGCTGCCTTGTTTGATGCCCTAAATAGCGCAAGTACTATAATTCTATTCTATAATTGGTCGTAAAATAGCCGGTAATATAGGGCTCGGAATTCGGATCGGGACCTTCGATTCTGTGCGCAGCTGACTGTGACTGCAGCTATTGAAGCTAGCACTTCTTGTTTTTCCACCACACCAGCGCGACCACGCGAAATTGATGATGGTTTTAGCACGGGTGTAATTTGACGTGAGACACCGTGTCCTTCATTTTAAAACTTATGCCGCAACATTAACTCAAGTTCGTCAGTGCAGAATCAGTTAAAAAAGGTAAAAGCAACATGAATACACATATCACATGGTTTTTCCCCATGTCGTCCACCGTCGCGGACTTAAACGCTTTGATCATGTCAGATCGGTGCTGCTTGTCTTATGTATAAAACTGAACCGGCCCCGTACCCCACCAGCACCAGCACTCAGCAGACCTCGACTCTAAGCTATAAGCCAACAGCTTGGTACGCTACCCAGTACCCAATGACAAAGCAAAGAGCCAGCTCTTTGGCACTACTCTACGAGAGACCAGGCCGCATCACTAGCCCGGACCCCGGAGCCAGTCCCACTTGGGAATTAAAACCACAGTAATTAGTCTGTGAAGAGTGTACCCATAATACCAATCCCATAATACCAATATAAGTTAGCTATAGGACTTACAAAACTGCCTTATGGCAAAATGTGCCCCAAAGGGAAATTTTCTCGCTCAAGACCAAGACGAAACACCTTGAAACGCCTCTTTTTTTATTGCTTAAAGAAAATGAGAGATTTTGATTTTTTTGATTTGTTGGTTCATTGGTTTACGTTGATTTTTCTGTGTGTTTTTGATTTGATTATTTTATTGATGGTTTTTGTTTGATCTAGTTGTTGCTTTTATTTTTTATTTTAGTGTTAGTATTCCTTTTTTTTTTACTGAAGCTGTGAAGAAGAGAAAATCTGAACAAAAATTCGCCCATACGGATTCTTTATTCCTCTCTTTCCTCTTTTCCCTGATTTGTTGTTTGGCCTTCTTCTAGGCGTGTGGTTGATTGGTGACTGGATCAACCATTGTAGTTTCATAGCATGCCGTGTTTGAAGAGAATCCAGTTTGAGAAACAGCCTCCGGCTAGTATCCGTAAGTCCAATTTCTTTCATTTTGTGGCGTCTTTTTTTGACGAGAATGAACAGCCGCTTGAGCTGATGGAAGCAAAGTTTGTGGATTTTGTGGACTGTCCGGGAATTTATCACGGAAGAATAAGTGGTATGGATTCTTGCTCGGGGAAAAAGCTAAGCTTTGAAGGCGCTGCACTGAAAAATGAAAATCCAATCCTGAATGGAACTGAAGAAAGTCGGAAGTCTCTGGAAACAGAAAGGAAGATGGACCCAAAAGATGTTGTTTCGAAGGTTGATGGTGCCTGTGGTCAGATTAAGACTGAAGGTGGAGGTTTTGTGAATGTGTCGAACACCAACACAGGTGATCAGGAAGAAAGTGAAATTGGCTCACCAATGGATGCTGTCACTGATGAAAGTGTAAATGAAGTGGTACTGGAGGAGAAGGAAGGAAAGGCAGTCATTTTCAAAAATGGCATATGCTATGAATTGGCTTTTAAATCTGGTGATAGCATTCTACGGACGAAAATTTATTTGTTTGTTGTGAATGATCACTCTCAAGAGCTCGTGATGTACGAAGGCAATGAGAAGAATCCGAAAAGTGCTCGAGTTTTGATTACTCACTCTGCTCACTGCTCAAGGTGTAGCTCAGGAAGAAGCTGTGGTAACAAGAATGAAACCCCTTCAGACCCCATTATTAAAGATAGATTTTTTGCTGACTTTGCTGTGAAATGTAATCAGAACTGCCTGAAGTACGCCGGGCGTATCTGCAACCCCGATGTTGTAAGAAAATTCCAGTTTGCCATTGTTGACACGCCAGTTTATGATCCTGCTGGTGTAAAGCTTGGACTTTCAGAGAGTATCTTTGTGCATAATAATTCAAAATATGGCAGAAAGCATGATATCAAAGTGGATAAGAACACGATTAATTTCGCTCCTGAAATTCTTCATGTGAATCCGAACCAAGGGTGGACAAGTGGAGGGCAAGAGATAACTATAATCGGGAAAAACTTCACAAACAGAATGCAAATTGTTTTTGGCAAGACAATCTGCACGGAAATGAAGTTCTTGACGCCCAATGCTTTGTCTGTGAAGCTACCTGAAACGAGCCACTCACATATATGCGAGGTGAATGTTGCTGTGAAGGGTAGGATTGTGAGAGAGAATTCTGATGCAAAAAAATTTATATACCTTGCTGCACATGAATCAGGTGTGGAGGCTGGAATTGATAGATTGGCGAGTTTACTGCCTAGCGAAAGGCGTGGGGCAAATGCAGAATATATTTTGAATGAAAGTGCACGGCTTATGAAAGAGCTACTATTGTATAGGGAGGAAACATTGAGGTATAAAAGCCTCAACTATACCCCACACAGTCCGCGCAAGGATATTGATACGCACGATATTGTACAGTATGCACACGTCCCTCGAAGGGGACAGACTAACACAAGAACTTACAGTGGATGTTCCACGCCTACATCTGATATACGAGAAAGGAGAGAAGTTGGCGAAGAGCACCAAGGGGCGTTTGATCGCGTGAGGGAATTTGATGAGAGACGCTCGGAACTGCGAGAATCTGTTGTATATGAAAGACAACATGGGCAATTCTATGAACAAGGAGAATATATCGTAAATAGCCGCTTACCTCAATTTCGTGAAATACCCGTGCAACATTCTTTACCTGTGAAAAGACCAAGGCTGTCGGGTCCCAATGGAAGAGAAGAAGTTCCACCAGAGTATGCGCATTCTTCAGAGGGTTACAGACACCCTCTTGACTTCAATGGTAGAAATCTTCAAGAAATTCCACGGGATTTCCCTAGAAAAAGTCCTAGAGGGCCTATCCCAATAGAAAATGTACGAAGTTTTCAAAGACCCCACACTCAATATATGCATGAATATCCAGGGGCACCATCAAGGGAAGCATTATACACCAGAAGGATGTACAACGGAGCACCCTTAATGCAACCCCATTCCGCAACACCCCGCCGGCAAATATCCCAAGACCCAATCGAGGTTAGAACCTCATAACATGCATCAGACACCAAAAGTACTAATGAATGCATACGGAACCACAACTTTCGATTTATACTTCTGTGTGTACATTCCTACATGAATAAAAAAACAAAAAAAATACGGGTCGAGAGCTAATAGAGGGCGCCGGGGGGAGGTACTGGGGAAGGAAATAAAATATTCATATCATATCAAAGTAAAATCAGCTCAAAAGAAAAAAGCCTTTGAGACCTTTTTGTTACAAACCTCGGTCATCCAATTTCACTTCGGATGATCGGCCAGTCATGAGTTGCCTGATCTGGCGGGGGAGGGATCAGCCAGCTGTGACCAATTTCTGCCAGCCAGCACAGCTAGCAGATGATCATGTGCATAGCTCGAGGAGATTGTTTGTACCAGATTTTACTATGGAAAAAACATGTGATATTATATATATCTCGCTTTTTATAATATTTTAGTTTTTTTATTATAGTTTAATATATATTTTCATTGTGTGTTGGTTTTGGGCGTGTTTTAGTTCTCCCTTTCTTTTTTGTGTGTTTCTGTGTGTAGAGAGAGAATCGTTTGGAAGGAGATTGGATCGTTTGGAAGGAGATTGGATTCCGATTTGTATTTTTGTAGAGTTTTTATTGCTATTTTCTGCGTTGGAAGGGACACTGTAATGATAATGAATGGGCTTGTGAAATTTACCTCGTTGGCTTTGATTCTTGCCTCCGCTTGGGCTTACTTTGATTACCAAAGGGTCAATGATCCTGAGTACAAAGCTAAACTTAAGGCGAAAAGAAAGGAAGAAAAGCGAAGGGCTTTGGAAGAGAAACAGCGCAAGGAGAAAGAGGAGACCCTTGCTATGATGGAAAAAGAAGGATTAATCTTTCCTGAAGAGGGTGCGAAAGGAAATGTTGAATATCAGCAAGATCAGCTGGTGAGAGCTGACAAGGCTATGAATGCCCAGCGTTATGATATTGCCTGCTGTCATTTTGCAAATGCGGTGAAGGCCAGTGAGGAGCCCTTGGATATGGTTGCTGCTCTCAAACAGGCACTTCCAGCAGAGCTGGTGAAAATTGTCATTCAGCACATTGATCCTGAGCTGTTGAAAGACACATATTTCGAAGAACGTTTCCCTGAACAAGAAAGCTTTGAAGTTAAGTTTTTGAATGAGAAGAGTAATCAAAGATGTATCGTTTCAAAGAAGAGTGTGAGCAAAGGTGAATTTGTTTTTTGCGAAAAGCCATTGTTTTCGGTAACCAATGGTGATCTTGAGCAGTTTGATTTCTGCTTTCACTGTGTAAGGGAATTGGATAGCGAAAACCGTTTTCAGAATTTTAAGAGTGAACGTTTCTATTGTTCTGAGGAGTGCAAAAATGCTGCTATGGAACAGTATGAGTACTGGTTGAACCCAGAAAAGTACCCCGAAAGTGTAGCTGCGTATAAGAAGCTTTACCGCCACAGCGTTAAACACGAAAGAAGTGAGCCTATTATGGCCTTTAAACTCTTGGCCCAGTTACTCGGACCCAACCGCAAAACTATGAGTGAACATTTTGGACACTTGAATGCTATGCCAATTGCCCCCGAAATCGACGCTCTTATTGTAGACCGCGAATTGGAACTTTTGGTGTCCGTATTTCGCCAAACCGAAGAGAGTCTCGCCGCATCATTGAACTTGGAAGCTTACTCCCTTGTACTCAGCAAACTGCAGCACAACTGTATTGATATTTACACTAAATCATCGGGTGATGGTGAAGAATTGAGCTCTGGCAAGGGATTTTTCTTAAAAGGCGCCTACTGCGACCACAGCTGTGACCCCAACATGCAGGTACTCTTTACAGACGGCGACGATGAGGCGAAGTTTTTGGCTTTGAAAGACATTAATGAAGGTGATAGATTGAACTTTTCTTATGTTTCCGTCCAAGGAAAGTCTCGTGCTGAAAGAACCGAACTTATTAAAGACAAATTTGGATTTGCTTGTTTGTGCGATGCTTGTATCGCCAACAAAACTTGTTAAATTAAAATAAACACCACTCTTAATAGAACTTAAAATTGTGAATTGAGAGCCTTACTGGCGAGGTACCGTACCTTAATTCCCAGGGAGGGTTCATACCTCACTTCATTTTTTTTGAAAAGGCAAATGAGGTTGTGCAGGGAGTTTTTGGTCCCTAAGCAGCAAGTAATTAACTATGGTAAACTAACAATTCCACTCCTTCACTTTCCCAGGGATTGAACAAGGTAGCCCCTGCCGTGTCTGTTAGATCCCTTTGTGAACACTTTCGACATTGTTCTGGCCAGTCTCGTTGTGGGGCTTACTGAAGAGCGGAGTGATTCGATTACTATTGCTACTGCTTTCGCTATCCCATTCCTTTTCATAAGTGGTGAAGAAAGGTAAGCCACTTCGTAACTTCAGCAATTAAGTCTTTCTCTTGTTGTCAACCTAGACGATGAAAAGTCGAACAAGGCAATGGAAAGGGATTTCTACAAAACTTAAACAAAAAACTGAATATCCTAAAAGAGCATATTCAGGCAATGGGTAGAAGCTCGAGATGTTGCAGCTTGCCTACTCCCTGTGGACAAGAGCGAGCACGGGTCCATGACGCAAGGAGGGAAAGAGCTGATGTTGAATTTGAAGAATCAAAGCAAAACCAAAAGAAAATAAAAGAAGAAAGGAATTCAACTTCCCTCTATCGAAGCTCTCTGAGCTGTGTGATTTGAGATATACGTCTTAGATTCATTGATACTTTGCCTTATTTGTCATTGTATATTATCAAGTCGAGAGTTGTGTTTTGCTATATTTTAATCAAATTCTTTAATAATTGCTCTCTGCTGTGTGAGAGAAAATTAATAGGTTGAGTTCACCTTTCCTTTTTCGAAACATTTCGTTATGTTTTACGTTTCTGATTGCATCTTTGCGTATTCTTGCATCAATTTCTTCTTTTAAGTTAAATTTAAAATGGCAATTATCTAAGAGAAACTACACTTCCTTCTTGAGAGACTTCGTGAGAGGCATTGCTCTAAAAATAGAACATGGCTTTTCGTAAATTACTCGAAAAGGTATATTCCAAGCCGTTTCCCGTGACGACTCTGTGAAACGCTATCCCCTTCCCATCAAAGTTGCCATCAATAGACACATGTATTAACGAAGGGATAAATTGGACAGCTAATTAAGTCACATCGGAGCTTAATTTGAGCAAGCTGAGAGCACCATCTTGGAATGTTAGTTCACAATCCCTCAATTTGCGAGCAAATATGGTCACAATCTTTTATTTTTTGATAATTGCATGATTGTAGTTAATGTTAATGAAAAAACCCCTTTTGATCTCACGGAACAAGGTCAAGGTTAGTGTAGATATTCCGAGTAGAGCATGAAATCCTTATACGACTATAAAATCCTTTTCATTTTACCCAAAATTTTGGAATTTTTGAGAGAACACTTTGTCCTGCATTATGGTTATTAATTCTCCGCTATCTATAAAGCGTCCGTTTTTTTCGCTTTGCATCAGATGTCATGTCAGGGCGCTTTCAAAGGTTGAAAATTCGTGATTGAAAACTCTTTGACGTCTTTTCTGGCGCCCGGTTCGACAAGCACAGTCTCGCGTTTTGCCTATATATGGCAAGTATTAAGCCACATTGGTCCCTCATTGGCTTTTACCCCACCCTGACACATCAAACGTTATTTTTCTCACTTTTGATTGGCTTATTAGGTTTATTCTGTAGACACTGATTGGTTCCCTTAACTCCACCGATAATTAAGAATTTATAGCGCTATTTTACTTTTCATAGATACTACAATGCATAAAATACGATAACTTTATTAGGACGAGACCAAGAAGGCAAAAGAGTCTTCGCACATTTGAAAAGTTCTAAAAATAATAATAGCCAAAGGGTTTGGGCTTTTTGTGCGTCATTGCCCCAGAAGCCTTCCAGAATTCGGAAACTGCGGTTTCCTACACGTACCGTATAACGGCTTCGATGCTGTCGAGTCGAAGCTGTTCAATTCACAGGCTCGACTCATAAGTATAATTATCCACGGTTCACAACTCCATCAAAAAAATGAAGTTATAAATAAACATTCATGTTGCTAGAAGTTACCTTTTTCTTTCTATCTTTTGCTTTTTACAAGAGTCCACCCTAAACTCTCATTGGAATACATATTTATCTGTTAAAACCTCCTCTTGGATCCGCCGAATAGATGTGTAGAGCGTATAAATTAGCGAAGTCCGCTCGTAGCATGGCCAAGAGTCCAAGATTGATTTATTTGACTACCACCTAAGCCCCGTATTCACACGTTAGATTCCATCTCTATCTACTGCAGAATCACGACTTTTCTCTATAATGCTCCGCGTCTAATTTGTGTGTTTACAAGAAAATCATTGATGCCAACGTCCTTCAGTTACAGCTAGCTATATATCCGCTTGGGAACGGCCAACCCTCCACGTTCACCTCTTTCACACACAGCTGACTGCAGCTTAGTTCTATACTAATATAACAATATTAACTTTAATTTTAAGCAGGACTATTTTGCGCAGACGTTTAATTTATTGTACTGTAGCTATAAGGCCTGAGGCCTGCAGTATAAGTTATACAATAATATTATAATTATGTAATTAAATGATTATAAATATATAATTTGAGAGCCAAAACATGAATTAAAAACAATAAAAAAATAATAAAAAAATAGTAAAAAAAAAAATTAGGGAAAAAGAAAATATTGAAGAAGGCCATCAATATGAATGGGCCAATCTGACGTTTTTTCTGTTATTTCTCCGAGTATAAAAGCCAAGCCAAGTCATTTTTTCCATTTGTTTTTTTTGTTATCTTTATTCAAAACAGTTTTTAATGTTTTTTAGTGTTTAATATTTTAAGAAAATCAACATTTCAATAAGAGAAATCAACTTAAAAGACTAAGTTTTCTTCTTTTTTTAGTTTGGATAAACATCAAGAAAGGGATTGTTTTTCGGATAGTCTTTTTCCTGTGGCGATAAAAAAAGAAACTTAAACAATATTAGCAAATGGATTATATTTTTTGTGAGGATATGTCATTTTCTCCAGTACTTTCAAACTCCGATATTAAAGAGCAAGAAATTAAACGCGAACAATCGCTTAGTTTGGATAATATAAGTGCTGAAGTTCCTGATATGCAAAATCTTCTTAAAGAAACGAAACGAAGTGTAGCGGCGGTTGTTCCTCCATCCGCTGAGAAGGCGGCTGAAAAATCTACAACGAAAGACTCTGAAAAGCCAAAGGAAGAAGCTCCTTTCAGAGAGCCAACTCTTGAGCGCAAGAAGGGTACTAAGGGGAGGTCAAGAATTGATAAGTCGGGCAGATCATGTGATAACTGTGGAACCAAAGACACTCCATTGTGGAGAAAATACTCTGTTGGTAAATTCCATTGCAATGCCTGTGGACTTTATTACAAATCAAATAATTCTAACAGACCTTTTGTAAAGGCTAAAAAGGGAAAGCTTGCTGATGGCGAAAGCCCGACTGAGTGTGCCAATTGCTTCACAACAAACTCTCAGCTGTGGAGAAAGGACGGTAACGGAAAGACTGTGTGCAACGCTTGCGGCCTTTACTGGAAATTACACAAAACTGACAGACCCACTGGTGTAAAGGGCACATTTACCGGAACCCCCTACTACCAACCCACCGTGGCAGGCGGCTATGCCGATTCTTACGCAAGACAGCTTGCTTCCACTCAGGGATTCCCTGGAACCTTTTACCAACAACCCGCCTTTTCCAACGCAGGAATGCCTATCACTGAAGAAACCTATGCACAAGCAATGGCCAACATGTACTCAAACACTCACCCACAGTCCAGCTTTGCATTCATGGAGCAACAACCAATGCCCACCAGCCAGTACATGCCTTACTCCCATGATGTTGGCTCTTACAGTGAGTGCTATGATTCACCAAACACCACTCAGGAATACTACAACCAGAGCAATGTCCCTCAAACACCTTTGTCTCCTGTCGAGGACCCTGCTTTATTGCAGAGCTTTACCAATGTTATCAACAGCTCCCCTGTTCTTCCTTCATCCAACTATGACTTCAACCTTTGAGCTAACATTACCACACGTTAGCGATTTATCACCTGTATATAAAACACCTCTCAAAAAAATAAATGATAACTATCCAAAAAAAATATCTTCTGTTTTTAATTGCAAATAGTTTAGTCTGTTGAGAAAGAAAACGGACTTCTTTGTGTGTGTTACTCAGCACCTTATTATTTACCTGAACTCATGACCAGCTTCGTTTTTTGCAAAGGTAAGCTTTTGAATAAAGTACTTTCGTTTTCCTTTGCCCATTGCTCGAACCATTTTGCTACAAATAGCAAATAGCTTAAAAGCTTTATCGACTCGCAACTGGGGTGTCTCAAGCAGAGGCGTCTTGCTCTTTTTCCTAACGGTTTTACTTGGTACAATATGTATAATAAAGTGAAGTTTTGGGAAACCAATTGCTCCTCTCAAATTTTGCATAATAGCAAAATAAAGCTCCGCTTGCACCCTGAAACATCCTGCGTGCTATAGATCATATAGCTCCGTTACGTCTAAGTCCCCTATATGGGGAACTATGATCCCCTAATATCTTTTTAATTTTTTTTCATTTTTTGTCTAGTTCCCCTATATGGGGACTTAGACAGAGAAATGGGTCATTTTTGAAGCCCTTTTTGACCCGGATCCCGTAATGGGTGGGTAATAAAATTTTACATGAGGGTCTAGACATAGCTAAAGACCAATCTGCGAGAAGTAATCAGAAATCGGGCTCAAGTATTTCGAGTTATAGAACTTTGCCGCGTTTTTTTTTTTTTTTCCTGTTTGGGCGGGAAAATGAAACTTTTTTGGAGTTTTTGCTTCTGAAATGCCTTCAGAATGTGCTTAAGAGCATCTGTGTGCATTTTTGGGGTAAAAGAAGGTCGATTTTTGTTGTTTTATTTTCAAATCTAAAACAAATCTAATGTCTGGCATTGCCTACGCTTGAAAAAAGTTCATTTCGAAGACGTTCACATGGTGAATACACAACAGGCAATATAAGTCAGTTTATTTCCTTTGCATCTGTTTTGATTTTCATTCATATTTGTGATTTCTACTCTTAAATCTAGATCATGTTCCCTACTTTAGGGGATGGTGGTGCTGACGCTGAGGAAAGCACAATTGACTTGACAGCGGGAACACAGTCACAAGGAGCTAATTATCCTGGCTCTGAAAACTTCGACATGTCAGCTCAAACAACAGCTCCAACAGAAAGTGCCTCCCATGACGTTCCTTTGGTTGAGAGGTCTCGATTTTATTTTATTGAACCTACATCACTTCTCCAATATGCTCGAGATCCATAAAAAACAGCCCCCTTGGCTTGAAAGACTTGATGACTTAACTTACCGCGAGATCAAAAACGGCGTTTCAAAGAATAGATCCTTTGGTGAGTTCTTAGAGATGGTTGCCTACTGCAGTGAAGAGTTGCGAATTGTAACCCCCACGACATCTGAAAATGTAACACCTGTTGGTACTCCACAACCACGGAAATACAAAGCGCGACCGAAATTAAGCGAGCTTAATTGTGAGCCATTGAAATCAATAAGGTTGAATTGTAAACGAAACCAGGTTAGGAAAAGTAAGTCCTCAAAGGGTGTGCGCTACCAGGGAACGAAATGTAAACTATGTACCACACATTTCTATTGCCGTGACAAGAAAGGTAAGGTCTCCAACGGTCACAAAGTAGGGGCGAAAACGCTGTATGTTTGTGATTGCTGTGACATTCCCCTGTGTCAGCCTAGTGGCACTTATCCAGGCTGTTTCGAAACGTTTCATACCACCCAGAGACTCCTGGAGCCGCATGAATACTACAAGAGAAGACTAAAGAAAGCCGCTGGTGCCGTTCCAACTAAAGCTGTTAAATTTGCACAGTTTGTTCGTGAATATGCCAGACTCTGCGAAAGCGCAGGAAATAGAAAGTATCCCACTGTGGACCAGCTTAATACATTGAGGAGAACCTATGGCGACTTTACTTTAGAGAATTAGAGTACTGAGTAGCCAATACCTTTCGCTAGATACTATACCAAGTAATTGCCCATAAAGAACCCGTTCAGAGACATAAAACAATGAATTCAAAATTTAAAAGACGTTGAATGAAAAATAAAACAACTAAAAAAAAAAAAAAAAAAAAAAAACAA